>JAEBDU010000025.1:126932-222037 GCA_016802625.1 Heliconius numata
TTTTTTTTTTTTTTTTATTTTAACAGCTACATCCACGGGCGCATAGTTGCCCGTGCCTTTTTTTATTAAATGAAAGTTATTTTAATGTGGCGTACTTAATTTTGGGACAATTTAAACTGTACTTATATCTAGAGCTTATACTAGAGGGGTTGGATGAGACCCCTACCGACATTTTTTTTTTTTTATTATTATTAACATATATAACTTATTTAACATATATTATTATAGTACATTACATATCTTTTATATAATTACTTTATACATGTATAGAACACCTTCGCCTATTAGATTTGGTCTGGCTTATGCAGAACGCCTACCTTAAGATTTTGGATCAGTGCCTCGTGTTGTAGGCTTTAAATCTATACAAAACGATATCTTCTTTTCTTAAGATTTTCGTTTTACCTAGCAGGGTAAACAGAGGACAGAGCTCTAAACGCTACTTCCTCTGCACATCTCTTGCCTCGTCCACTTACAATTTACTTAAACAAAAATTATTATCAGCTATCTAATATCCAACATCGTGGCATGGTGACGTCGTGGCGCAGCGGCATAAGGGTGTGACTGTAACGCGACGGTCGTGGGTTCGAGCCCCACTCGAGAAAGTAAAATATTTATTTACAAAACGCGGCGTTGAGTTCTGCCACTCAACACGCAATGCCTCCAGAATTCGGCAGAAACTGGGGAACGGAGTGTCTTAACATTAGGTTCCTTCTGCCTACCTGGCTGTATGCGGGATACAACGTGAAGCTGGTTTATTTATTTTATTTAATATCCAATATACGAAAAACCAACCATCAAAAACCCTTAAGTAATAAAAAATTCTGCCAATGATATGCGAACTGACACTCACCACGTTCAGTCGAATACATAAACATAGATATATAATCTACATATAAATTAATTTTTTCTATACACATTAATAAGCAAATACCGATCCCCTAACAGCAAACATTTCTTAGAGCATTAGAAAAAGCATTATAAATCCAAAATTTAAGCCGAAAACAAAGAGGATTTAAAAATCAATAGCCTTAATATAGTCCCCCATCAAACAGAAATGAACCTGTGAAACTAATAACTATGCAAATCTCAACAAACAGACGGACAGGCGGCTCTACTTTGTACCCAATTAAGCGAAATCCCCTGAAATATAAGGAGCAATCTGAAATAGCTCTAAACTCAACTAATCAAAAGCTATATTCGCTTGTATAAAATTTAGTTAAACTTAATAAATAATTGTTATTAAATTAAAATGATAATCGATAGTTAGTTGTTAGTAACTCTGATAACTAAGCCGTAGGTCGCGGGTTCGTTGTAACTTTTAAAAAACATGCTCGTTAAAGCATTTTCAAGTATTTCCCGGACACCAGGATTAACAAAGGAAACCTAGTGTTAAGATACTTAGGTACACACGCACCGGCCAATTTGTCGAAACAGGATGTGTTCAGGGGCGGATCTCAACGCCGCACACAAACACCTAAAAAATATATTTCAATATATACTCGTAGGTATATTTCTAATTACATTGTACAATATTATATAAACAAAAAAATAATCTAAAAGCACGTTTGGCCGGCAGCGTTAGTTTACTTTCCACCGATTTTAACATAAAAGGGATATCGATAGATTTGAAACGGGTGCATGCATGTAATGAAAGACTAGACTACGCACGCCGCGGGCTATACGCGCTGTACAATTTAGTAGTAAATTGTTAGCGAATATTATTTTTTATAGTTATCTTTTTTATTATCTATTTTCTTATATATTTTTTAAGGCGTCTCTTGGAAACCACGTTAAGGCAACGTCGTCCTAACCAATTGTGCCGAAACCGTGTTTTGTTTACTTTGTATTTGTATTATTTGCAATATTACTAACAAAAATGTATAATATAGGTATAATGTAAAATAAATCTTCACAAGCAACTAAGAGACCTAGAGGTTCAAGTAAACGTTGACCTGATGAAAAAAATATGCAGAGAGAGAGAGAATGAATAAAGAGAGAATATGGTTCGAAATGCCGCACCATTTAGCACCCCATTAGGGTACCCCGCCAGGGATAAAGCGTGAAAGAAAAAACAAATAAGCACTTATATCTGCAACTGTACCTTCAAATGAAGCAAACAGTGCACGTGAGATCAAATTTTATTCACAACAACTGAATTGAACTTCGCCGTCCGTTATTAAATTTTTCACAACCAAAAAGGTTGAAAGCTTAAACTATAAAATTGTAGCTTTCCGATTTTTTATGTTTCAGTAACGTATTTATTTTTAAATAATAAATAACGAAATCTCTCTGTTGATTCCATCTGTTGCATTAAGCTGAGAAAGTAGTAACTTTTATTATATTGTTTTTTGCTCCATTTTAACATTAATGGACGAAATAAATTTTGTAAGCTTATTATAATATTCATTTAAATAAACAATATGTAAGTACACCGTAAGTAATTTTATGTAATTTTTAGTTAAAAATCAACCGTTTCTTTCAGTCCGAATAAAAAATGTCCGGGAACATTTTAGATTTTTAAATATTTAAATTATAACTTTCCAAGCAAACATCAAAATCCCATTGTGATGCAGTGGAACAGCCCCCAACACCAATAGCCCGTAAACACGATGATTGTGAATTGGAACACTAAGGATGAGAAATAAAATGAGTATTTTAATTATAATTATTCCCTCGCTCTGATAGGCAAAGCACGGCGTTGAGTTAAGCCACTCGACATACAATATATCGAATTTGGCGGAAACTGGAAAACAAAGTGTATCAACACTATGTTCCCTCTACCTACCCTACCCTAAGGTTAGAAGCGTAAAAAATATATACATACTGAAAATACACATACGCAAACGTTGTATGTTTGTTCTATCGCACATATATCTACACTATACACTAATATGATCATTAAATATGCCTCAAATTAACTGATATCTAAGCTGCCGTCGGAACGAGGCGAACTAATAATGAAATAACCAAACTTCGTAAGCTTTAAAGCAATTACGTCTTAATTGGATGTAAAATCACGAAGGTGAACTGTTCTGAGTACAACCTGTTATTATAACACTGTTATATAGCTTATTAATATCTAATGTATATACAGGTCGTCTGGCTAAACACGACGGTTGTGGGTTTGATTCCCATTTAAAGAATTATTTTTATTGTCTCGCTCGCGCCGGCCAATACGAACGAGAACTCGAAATATGTGGCATGGGCAACGGAGTGTCTTAACACTAGGTTCTCTCTGCCTACCTTATTATACGAGCTTGCGGGATATAACGTGAAGGTAAAATTAACATTGAAATTATTGTATACCAATAGCTAACCTTGAAAATTGTTAGTGTTAGACAAATACTAAATAACACTGACAGAAATTCGTGAAATTTTCTGTACGAATAGCTATTTAAGTGGTTTTTTTTTATTTTGTTAAAGATACCCTATGATTTGATTAGATTCTAAGACCTAGTAAACGAAAATATATAAATATTCAATAATAAACGAAAATATATAAATCTTAACACTAGGTTCTCCATGTCTATTATACTTTGCAGGAATTTCCTTTGCGTGAAATTAAAATAAAAGTTATCAATTAAAAATTAAACTTAAAATTATCATATATTTAGTTAGATGCTTCCATTGCGTAACTCTATAACGTCTGCTATAAATTCATTTTATACAGACAAATTGTGAATCATTTATCGACCAAGTAATATAAGTGCGGCACTGGTGAGGCTTCGTTCACGTCACTTATTGTAATACTTGAAAGTAGGTTTATCCTATCACATACATATAAATTGTTATTTATTTGTGGAATAAAAATAACTATTCTCTACTTTTATGATGGAGAAATTATTTCTTAATATGTAGGTACTGTAAATGGAAGCCGTTATGGCGCAGCGGCGTACCATCAGACTGTAAGCACAAAGGTTGTGAGTTCGATTCCCACTTATTGCAATGATTATTTTTTTCGCTCTAATAATAAGACAGCGTGACGTTGAATTATACCAGCTAAAATGATCACGCTCGACATACACGAAATAGCACAATAACAATTTTTTTCTATATATTTCCTATGTGAAATCAAATCAGTTATCCTGTCTATCCTTAATGTAAATTTGCAACCTCACCTAGAAAGCTTAATTAAAACTTGTTGATTTGACTTAATAATAGGCAGTTCATTTAATAATTTACTTTTTATTTACTCAAATTTGAGGGTCATTAGCTTCTTCCTTGCAAAAAAATAATATTTTTTGTCTATCCATGTGTAAAAACGATGTAGATGCAAAAATCTTGCCATATGGCCTTCCGTTATGTGGACTTCAAATCTGTTATACGGAAATCCCGTTTTTTTCTTTCGAAAGCCATAAAAATAATCCTTAAGCTTATATTTTTTCGCAAGATTTTAAATTTAAAGGATATTAAGGACATAAATAATAATATTATTTTAGGAAATTTGTACAAAAATATATATTTAACGTTGAAAATAAATGACGCTAAAATTAAATTGATACCACAATACCCAGAGAGACGTCAAATAAAATTTAAAAATAAAACGTATGACTGCCCTATAAAGACCTGACATTGGACAGGAGAATTTAGTGTCAAGATATTTCGTTTTCTACATTTTTCAATTTAGTAGAGCAGGGAGAGGGAATCTAGTGTTAAGATACTCTTCTCCACGGACCGCCCAATTACCGTGAAATTACGTATTGAGCGACAGAACTCAACGTCACGCTTTGTTTTGTAACTATAGCATATAAAAGAAAATAATTCATTATCCTGAGTGGGAATCGAACCCACAACCGTCACGCTTACAGTAATTATTTTCGTTTTTAAGGTAGAATAAAAAAATATTTACACAGACGATGTCACATACAAAAACTAGATTATTAAAATTATCATTTAATAACAATTTTATGAATATTTAACTTAAAAATCTTACATAACACGACCCTAACGCTGCGCTGGTCGAATGCTCTACATAATGCAAGTGATATCGATTATTTCCTTCTTCAACTATAGACTATTACTATACTTATATAATCTATACTTAGAAGACCAGTATGGGAAATGTAATTTAAATGAATGAATTGTATACTTGCCTTTTTTTTTTGGTTTTGCTTGTAATTTTTTCCCATACAATTTTCAACCCCAATATCACCCCTTTAGGGTTAAAATTTTTCAAAATCCCTTCTTAGTGGATGTCCAGATTACGAAAGTAAACATCTGTCCAAATTTCACGTTTCTACGCACAGCGGTTACGGCTGTGCGTGCGTCTTACCTCAGTCAGTGAGGACAAGTCCTTTTATATATATAGACAATAAGTTTAAGCGGGCGAAGCCACGAACGAGTCCCTAGTCCGCGATACTAGAAGTGTTTTGAATAATTAACGATTTACTTGTCTTGTCCAAGAGTCACGTTATCAGTGAGAATAATATATTTAAAATGGTGGTCTCACGATAAAATGGAGTAAACCGATCTGAGTTGTATGGAGATAGCTGATAGCTGAATAAATTTAGATAAGCATGTTATTGATGGATAGATAGAGCTATCCTTCACTGTTGGGATAATGATATTTAAATTAGAGTATTGTTTAAATGAATGAAAAATAGATGCATGCTGTGTGTCTCATATACTAGTATAGCAGGGTAGGCAGAGTATTAAGACACTCCGTTCTCCACTTTCAGTTCAATTTTAGATTCACACTATTGACAGAAATTTATTAAAATACTTATAAGAATTTGAACAGACTTGGACTCGAAGTCGTGCCATTAGTCGCTGCTACGTACAGCTTTAAATATTTTCCTTTCTCTATTAATATTGTTAATGATTTTGAAGTTGGCATAGGTTCAATAAGCTAAAGATTAGATAGATTGTTTGGGAAAACTGAAAATATTTTCACCTACATTTAAAATGTCCAAACTTGCGTGCACGTTACTGCATGTGCGTGCACATTTACCTACTCCAAGCCATACGCTTAGAGTGCGCCATGTTTTTTTTCACTACTCTTTTTCTGTTTTTTTTCGCACATAGCAAAGTTGGCAGAGGAAACCTGGGAACTTAGTTAGTTAAGACACTCTGTTCTCATTAAAACACGTCCGTTCCCTTCTTTTCACCTTTTCGTCTCTACACTAAATTTAGTTATATTAAATTGAATATTATACGTAGGTAAAGCCATGGGTCTACAATATGTCTACAATACAAAAATGGCAACATTCCTGAACTGACATTATAACATACCTATTATTTTTAAGGTAAAAAAATCTATTGTTCCACAGAGTATTCATTATTGTCCAAAAATTGATAATTCTCTGTGTCTTACGTGAGTTGCGACATGAATTTTAAATAGCCTTTGTTTCTTAATAGTTGTTTTTCTTATAAAATAAGAAGTTGTACGCATTCAAACGGGTTCTGAAATAAGATTTTGTACGATTTAAATGCTTCTCATATATACATAGGTATATATTTTAGTTTATTAGTATAGTGGAGTGGAGTAAACTGGGGAAAAAGTTTATTTTTAAATCTTTTTTAAAGGGAATTTTATTATTTGTCACTAGTTAGTTAATAAAATAGAAACTACACGCCTAATTTTTAAGACATTAAAAGTTAATTAGCAGAAATTACTTATTGAATTGACTTTCCAGAGCGAGAAAATGTATATAAAAATTATGCATCTTTCAAACTATGTAACAGATTTTGATGCAATTTTCACTAATAGAATAAATAGTTCAAAGAGAAGGTCCACATATTTAACTGCAGCTTCGCCCACGAGGTTAAATGAAAGTAACTAAGTATTGACACTTTAATTGACCGCGGTAACTCTGACCGCAAATACCACGGACTACATCGAAACTATTAACATGATGACTATTGACGTAATATATTGTACAAATCTTTGATTTTCCTACAAAAAATATTTTTCAATATAAACCAGTACCAGGCTATCGCAAGGGAACAAGCGTGCGACTGTAGACGCAACGGTTCGATTCCCTCTCGGGATAGTGAGATATTTTATATTTTTATTGATCACTCCAGTAACGAGGCAAAGCACGGCGTTGAATTCCGCCACTCAACACGCTATGCCACAATAATGCAGCGCTAAATGGGAAACGGAAGTGTCTTATGAGGAATCTAGTGTTTTAGCACAGAAGTGTACAACCCATACAAGATAATTTCTAAAACAAATATACAATAGTGTGCATATGACACTAAACATTTATATTAGCGAAACCATCAATCTTAGTATATAAGAACAATTCTCTATAGGATTTTAACCTGAATAAATAGTTATTTTATTGAACTGCGTTCGTGTGAAAGTGACATCACTTGTTAATAAACGCTTGTAAACTAATAAAGATGGTGTGACAATTGAGAGAATGATTTGATTTTATACTTATTTATAATGTAATAATATACATATTTGTACTAGGATTTTTGCATACGCAAATAAAAAAAAATCGAAAATTTCATTGTACTTTTTTTAATTCCATGATTTTTATAATAGACTAGTGGGCCCGGACGCGGCTACGCCCGCGAAAATATGAGCCTAAATAATTAAAATAAGTTAATAAATAATAATAAGTGGTGATTTATTATTAGAAAAAATATCTGAGTAACCGAAAGGAAAAAGATTTTTTAATTAAGAAAGAGATTAATATTAGAAAAAGTACCTAAAGTTTGCCGTGCGCGCGTACTAAACATTTTTCTATATTAAATAATTATTAATTTTTGCGAACAATATTAAATAAAATTCCAAATGATTAAAATTACGATATTTTAGGTGTATACCATCGGTATAGATAACCGAACTGAGATAAATTAATTATAAGCAGCAAATAATTACATAAAAAATAATAGTAATTCGAAAATATATAAAAATTTACAAAATCATCAAAGTCATCTGCCCGTTCGCGTCGGTCATACTATACCACTCGTAGGCTAGGTCATTCCGAATCAGTGACATCTTAATTATTTATTAGAATGTTATACAGTAAACTATAATTTCCATCAAGATGAAATGCTAAAAGTGACTATTATATTTATTTTTATAAGGATGAATATCAAATTATAGAAATCATCTAATTTTTGTTAATGTATACAAATCTATATCGGCGCGCGCCATATATGCATTAAGCAAACTCACTTTGGGTGACGTTTTCTTAAAACAACAAACTTTGCAAGCCGTTGCTTAGCAACGCGTAGCGACGATTGTTATTAACATGGCGGAATAAATTGCTTGTCAAATTAATTATTTTAATATATTGGTATATATCGAAAATATTACAAATATGAGAAAAAAAAAGTATCCTATGTTCATCCCGGCACCCTCAAGTATCTGTATATGAGTATTTTAACACAATTAAATTAGCGGTTTGGGCCTGATTGCGTAAAAGACAGACATACAGACAGACAGACAGACAGACAGACAGAGTTACTTTCGAATTTATAATATAGGTATGGATAGTAGGCCGCCTTCTTAAATTAGATTGAGGAAAAAATTACCTCTGGCGTGTTAAGTGGCGGATCTTAACACCGCGCATAGCTTCCTTACCAAAGTGAGGAAATGAAAATAATAAATATTTCATTTTCGCGAGTAGGAATCCACCAAGTTTTACTTATTTGTTTTTAGTGATTATACTTCTTCTGTCTATATTCTGTTTCGAAGCAGTGTAAAACTAAATCTGAAGACAGTTTTCAAGTTAATTTATTTTTGTAATACCGATATTTTCAGTCTTCAGCTGTGATCTTTTAAAATAATTAATATATTTTTTCATAATATTCAATAATTACAACTGCTTAGTTAGTTAATTAATTACAAAAACTTTTAACTCATTGCAACTTCGAAGGACTTAACTTAAAACTAGGATGACCATGATGCTTGAACAATGTTGTTATATTACCTATTTTTTTTTAAATATTTAAAAAATCCTTGCACAATGTTTTTAATGTGCTACGTCGAAATTTCTATACACTAGTTACAACTTGTCATTTTTTTTATTCTTTAGGGATCTCATATAGTACTTGGTAGATAGAAAGAACCTAACAATATAATACTCCGTAATCCGTACTCCCTTTTTAACGTGTCAGCCTATATAATTTTTCATTCTAAAAGATACCATTATTTTATCTAGCCACAATGAGGAAAAAAATTATATAAGAAAAAGATTAAGCTTCTGATTCCAAGCATAATGATCTCGGTCTCAAATCGTTCGAATTTATTATCTTCACTCGAATTTGTGCGGGATGCAGAGTAAAACGTAGTGTTCAGTCATTTGTTATATATCTTAGAAATATAAACATTAAGCAACCAGCAAAAAGTAGCTTAACTTACACAATAAGTCTTATACTGTGGTTATCCTACACTGAGCTTTAAGTATCGAGAAAGCAACTTTCAATGCACAATGAGCAATTCATTACAAGTTTCAGAAAACAAATTAAACTTCGACTATGTAATGGCATTTTAAATACAAACGAAACTTGAATTGCCTTGATTTTCTACCTTCCAATAACTTACAGGTTGAAATGATTGAATTTGTTAAGTTTTAGAGCTTTTTAAAAGCTATTTGTACTAGTAATTGTTTTTAAGTAACCTCACATGTGTAAGAGCTATTTCCTCAATTATTAGTTTAATAATAAATTAGTTATTTTTTATGGACTTTAGAAGTAAAATAATAAAAATAATGTATCCAAAATATTCGAATATCTGTAAAACACATCTCTTTTAACTCAACGTTACCGAGTAATAAGCGCTTTCTTCTTACTGCCTCATCAGTTTGAGATTTATTGCTTTGTCGGTTAGATAAGTCAATTATAATTCCGGTCGCGTCAAAAATTGAACGTGTAACAGCAGTACTCTTTTTTTTAGTTTATCATATGGTTTATCCTTTTTCTTTTTCTTTTTTTATAAAAGCGGCAAATCAATACAAAAATTATTACTGTCAAATCAATAATTGTATTATTTCTTTTCTTGTCAGTAATATGTTCAGTTCAGTTCAGTTCTAAATTTATGGTGTTTCGAGCGTGTCAGTTTAACACTAATCACTTTGTCAATGTCACGTTCTATGGAGAACACATGAAGGAGATTGTACAAAAAATATCTTAGAGAAGTTATAAAAAATTGAACTTGAACTTGTGCCTTAACATTACAATTACATTACTGTAAAACGAAATAAAATAATAAAACCATAACTCTACACGGTAATCGAACGAACTACTACCTCGTTACTGTAGAAACACCGTGTGAAATAGCTTGGCAGAATATCAATAAACCACGACTACACTTTTTATTTTGTCCATAAATCGTTTGAAATTCTGGTCACAAGTTAAATGTAACTCCGGTGCTATTGTTGAAAAATAAACATTTTTACAACATAATGATTTGTTTTATGGCGGAACGTTTAGCGAGTTTCAAAACAAGTATATTTGTATGCCCTACATCGTATATTTTTTTATTTTTTTTTAGCTTCACCTTGTATTAAGCACATAGCTAGTTAGACAGCGGGAAGCGTGCGATTGTAAACGCGGCAGGTTGTGGGTTCGATTCCCACGCGAGGAACTGAAATATGTAATATTTTCTTTTTCTTCGTTTTGGGAACGAGCCAAAGCGCGGCGTTAAATTCCGCCACTCAACACGCAATGCCTTCAGATTTCGGTAAGTGGGAAATGGAAGTATTTTAATGGGAAAGGACTGTCTTAACATTAGGTTCCCTCTAGCTACTACGTTGAAACCCAAAAAAATCTTGGCACGAAATCGAACCTACAAATATTGCAAGAATAACCAATAACTTCCAAAAATGCCGTTGTCGTTTGTACTATTTCACACGGTTCGAGAATTGAGGGTAAGAATGTTGAATGAATTTTGCGCAAAAACTAAGGAATTCTATTAGATCTATAGAATTGCTAATTTCAACAATTTATTGATAATAATTTCATTTAATGGGCAATTTACTTGTGTGTTCTATGTTTTTATTAATGTCTATACTATAAAAAGTAAGATAAGTGTCAATGTTTTTTTTTTTATAATGAACCTTGAAATCTTTCACGCTCTAACCCGTATTGCAAGGTACTTACAGACAACCTAGTTACACGAGTCTCCGATCTCCGATTTTTTAATTGTAGAGATTGCTCCGTCATTTACTCGCTCATTCACAGATTTGTAGGGAATGTGCAGGAAAGTGAGTGAGATCGGAACCCACAACCATCGCGATAACAATCGAACCTAGCCTCACGGTACCACAATGACCTCTGTTTTATGCCTTAATGTTGTCATATTAAATATCCATTTATACCAAACTAGCGGCCCGCTCGCGGCTTCGCCTGCGTGAACTAAGTTATTATTAATTTCTGTCTCCATGAGTACCTACGTCCTATAAGTGACGTCCATGCAAAATTTGAGACTCCTAGCATTTGTAGTAACGAAGTTTCATACAAACTTTCAACCCAAAAAACAACCCCTTAGAAGTCGAATATTGCAAATTCCCGTCTTAGCGAGCACCTACCTCCTATAAGTAACTCCTATGCAAAATTTCAGATTCCTAGCACATGTAGTTTCTGAGATTTCGTGATGAGTGAGTGACCTTTCGATTTTATATACATAGATTAACACGAAAAGATTTCTATAACCTATTTAAAATTTACTATACTTACTTCATTATTTGTTGTAATCGAAATAAAGAAAAAATAATTATTAAATATTGTCTCCAACAAGAGTTGAACCTCCAATTACCGTGTACGGACAAGTCTCTACTGTACTTCGATAGTTTATTTCTAAAAAGTTATGTCATTAATATTTATGAATCTACAAATGGTATATTTTTTGTAGGCACATTCTTACTAGGATTTTTCTAAAACCATGAATACTTAAGCAGATATGTAGAAGAAATATGATACTTTACACATTATGAAAACATAGATTCAATTTACACAAGAAGCAATTTAGGTTCAATTTTTTTAGCTTCACCCTGTGTACACTGTGTGGGAGCACATACCAGGGTAAGCAGAGTCATCCTGGGAACCTAGTGTTAGGACACTCCGTTGCCATTAAGACACCTCCGTTCCCACTTTCCGCCAAATTCTGGAGATATTATGCGTTGTGTGGCGGAAGTCAACGCCAGTCTTTGCTTTGTTGCCAGAGCGAGAATAATGAATAATTATATTAAATATTTAATTTCCTCGAGTGGGAATTGAACCCACAACCTGTTGCCTTTACAGTCGTACGCTTATGACCCTGCACCACGAGTGGCCCAAAAATGGACTATTAAAATCAAAAACGTTGATTTTGAATATATATGTATAATCAAACAGAACCGTATAATCGTATAATGAGGTTTATATTTCTAACAATCAACAAGAAGTACAAATTATAGCTTATTAGATGCATATTTATAACTAACTTTAGAGGTAGAGTCCAATATCTCTAATATTGGACTATAATGCCGATGGTTATCTGGGCTTAGGTGGAGGTGTGATACGGCCTTAGGCGGTATGTCAATTTGGTACAAGTTGAAAACTTACGCGTTGAAAACTTACGCGTACTTACGCGTTTTTTTTCTTTTTAGAATTAATATTACTTTTAAAAAAATCTTCTAATAATGAAACAAGAGCCCAGGCTATTGTTTCAGAGTGAGGATATCATCATATCAATCATGGACGGGCATATAGCAGGGAGGCAAAGGGAACCTAGTGTTAAGATACTGCGTTCTCAATTATCCACCGAACTTTCGAGGCATTGCGTGTCAAGAGGCAGTACTCAACGCCGCGTTTACATTGGTACTGGAACTTTTAATTGGGAACAATTCCTTCAGGTATAATTTTTCTCTCGATCAATCTGTCAATCTCAATCAATCAATCAAGCAATTCAATCTCTTTACGCAGTCCACGAATGATGAAATATGAAATTACCCCACTTCTTGGATATAGCATGCTACTTGAATGAATGAATACAGCACTTTATATCCATATATACAACTCAAAAAGAATTTTTTTATTCAAATTATTCAGTTGTTTCCGAGATTAGTGCATTCAAACAAACTCATCCACTTTGTAATATTAGTATAGACAATTATTACTCGTATGTCAAAGTCGTTATACGACTTTTTTATTTATTTATTCGATCCCCACACGTGGAAATGAAATCTTTGCTAAATTTATAATTTCTTCACCCTAATGTCGAGGCAAAGCGCAGCGTCGAGCCACTCAACAAGCAATACCTCTAGAATTCGGTGGAAAATGGGGAACGGAGTGTCTTAACAATAGTTTCCCTCTGCCTACCCTGATGCGGGATACAGCGTGAAGCTGATAAAAAAATAAGATATTACGTTTCCGGTTATAACTCTCACCACCACCAAACTTACGGTTCCAGTCACGAAGAAGAATTAATAAGCGATCGTCTCAAATCATCCCGCGCTAATGCACCAGTTTCACTTAAGTGCCTTGTTGAAGCTCTTTACTTTCTTATTGTTTAAGAAACAAAATTTGTTATGATATCGACTACCTGCTATTATCATAATTATGTGATCCAGTTTTTAATATAATTATAAGGATAAAACGGTTGAAAGATGATTGTGGGTACAAATTTGTATGGTAGATTGCTTATGGAAAAATTATACGGTTTTTTTTTAAATAAAATGGAGTATAAATATGAGAATAATAATTGTTTTTTTATAAAATAAATAATTAAAATATTTTATCGTATTTATTTAATTAATTGCTTGTTTTTTTTTATCCCCTCGTGTCGGGATCAAACCCACGTCCATCGAATTTTCAATCGTCTGTCTCATCACGCTACAACGGCCTCTATTATTAACAAAATTAGCAATTTAATTAGCTTAAAAATATTATTAAAAATATTATATAAAAATATTTATAGACCAAAATCGATATTGACCTATAATCCTCAATACCACATCACGTTACTATTCCCACCATAGTAAACAAACGTAACGCAACTACAATAGTAATTTACCCAGAACTAAGCTATCTTATTACCATAGTCAATAAATCGTATATAGCTATTGTGAGATAACAATGCCACTTTAGATAGCCATCTAATAGACGGTATACAGAATTCCAATTCAGTTTACTGATAATGACTTTATTTTCTAAATCTACACGGTCTTTATATAAATTTCTTGAATATTTTACATATATTATGATTATATTTTACATTTTATTGTGTTTTCAGGTCGTGGTGATGTGGGTGCGGCGTTGAGTTCCGCCATTCAACACGTAATGTCTCTAAAACTAACTACGGAAAAAGCATTACATTCAATATTGTTCACGTAGCAGGGTAGGCAGAGGGAATCTGGGCACCTAGGGTTTTAATGGGAACGAAATGTATTAACAATACATTTCGTTCCCATTAAAACACTACCGTTCTCCACTTTCTGCCTAATTCTGAGGCCATGGCGTGTTGAGTGGCGGAACTTAATGCCGCGCTTTGCCTCGTTACCAGAACGAGAAAATAAAAATATTTTATACTTATATATATTATTATTATTATTATTATAGTTTTACCATTTTTGTTCTCCCAAATGATTGGGGTACGGTAACCAAAAATTGCGAGCACATAGCCAAGCAATATTTGGGTGGAAATCTAGTAAGGGATTCTGATACAAGATGAATAAAGATGATAAGTTAATTATTTGAGGATAAAAATTTTCTAACTACACGGCATGTATTCAGGATTGCGGCTTTCTGTAAAAGAATGTAACTTAAGCGGTGAATTCCCAAAGTTTCTAGACTCGTGTGTAATGTATGAGGTACTACTCCGGTTGTTGAAATAACTATTGGTACTGTGGTGACGGATTGGACTTTCCATTGACTTTTGAGCTCTATGGTTAAATCTGTATATTTATCTATTTTGTTTGAAAAAGTGGATGCAAGATTGTGTGTATTTGGAATGGCTATATCTATCAAGTATACAGAATTTTTAACTTTATCATGAAGTAAAATATCCGGTCTATTGTAGTGTACAGTTTTATCTGTGATGATTGTACGATCCCAATACAGTTTAAAATTTGTAGATTCTAAAATAGCCTGAGGTGAATATTTGTAATAGGGAGTTTTATGTGTGATGAGGGAATGTTTAACTGCAAGGTGTTGATGAATAATAGCGGCGACTTGATCATGTCTATGTTTGTAATCGGTTTGTACTATGGTTTTGCAGGCTCCGGTAATATGTTGGATTGTTTCAGGACTAGAATAGCACCTTCTGCATAAATCGTTTACCATATTTGGTCTTTTTATGATGTGTTTTTGATAGTTTCTAGTGTCTATTACTTGGTCCTGAATAGCCATCATGAAGGCTTCCGTCTCTGGGAAGAGATCTCCCCGTCGTAGCCATTCGTTCGACGCAACTTTGTCGACGTGAGTTTGGCTAAGATCGGCTAGATGTCTACCGTGCAGTGACTTTAAAGACCATGCTTCTATTTTTTGCTGCTTAGTTATCAAGGTTTGATTTAGTTGTATATTTTTATTGTTTAAATTAAGTGGTGTATATTTATTATCTATATTAACTATGAATTTGTGTAGTTCACTAATTTCAGCCTTAGCGTAAAAGTAATTTCGGAATTTAGTCACTAGATTATTATGTAGGTTACGAATATCAATGAGACCTCGTCCTCCATCCAGGCGTGGTATAGTTAGACGCTGAATACATGATTTAGGGTGATGTTTCCTATGTGTAGTCATGTGTGTATTTATTATACGTTGCAGATTTGATAAATCTGTTTGAGACCAGTTTATTATAGCAAAAGAGTAAGTAAGGATCGGTATTGCGTATGTGTTGATGGCTTTTATAATATTACGTGAGTTTAAGTGTGATCTTAAAATTTGATTCAAACGAAATTTAAATTTATTGGTTAGTTCTATCTTGGTTTGTTTTTGTTGTATTTGCTTAGCTTGTTGAAATCCAAGGTATTTATATGTGCTATTTTCGTCCATTGATTCAATTTGTTCACCAGTACTGAGTGTATATGTATTTTGTTGTGATTTGCCACGTACAATTGAATGTACCTTGCATTTTTCAATTCCAAATTCCATGCGTATGTCTGTAGAGAAAGATTGTGTGAGGTCGGCTAGTATTTTTAGTTCTTTATTGTTACTGGCGTATAGTTTGATGTCGTCCATGTACATTAAATGTGAAATTATATAATATGTGTTATTATGTTTTAGTTTAAATCCTGTATTGGTATTATTAAGCAATTCAGAAAGAGGGTTTAACGCTAGGCAGAACCATAATGGACTCAGCGCATCACCTTGGAAGATGCCTCGTTGTATTTTAATCGAATCAGTAATCAGTGTTTCATTATTGTTAATCAATTTTAATCTAGTTTTCCATGAGAGCATAACGGAGCTTAAAAATGTTATTAGAATGGGGTGAATCTTGTACTTTTTTAAAATATATAGTAACCAACTGTGTGGAACTGAATCAAATGCTTTTCTGTAGTCTATATACATTGTATTAATATTTTTATTATGTGCCTGTTTCATAACTATTGCGTCTATAGTAAGCTGCTCTTTACACCCCTGACTATTTTTCCTACAGCCTTTCTGTTGTTCAGCTAATATGTTATTTTGATCGATATGTTTATAAATTATGTCAGTAATACACGCAGTGATAATTTTATATATTGTTTGGAGGCATGTTATTGGCCTATAGTTGGCTGGGTTTGTGCGGTCTAAGCCTTTCGGTAGCATATAAGTTATTCCGTTTGTTACAAATAAAGGTAGTGTGCAAGGTGATTGTATGAACTGGTTTATGTGTTTAAGAAGAATTGAATGAGTGCATGTTAGCTTTTTGTACCAGTAGTTGTGTATATTATCGGTTCCCGGTGCCTTCCAATTGTGTGTTCGCTGGATGATTTGATTAAATGTTTCTATGGTTATATCATTGAATTTCATTACATTTATTTCTACGTCAGGTATTTTTTTTAACCATTCGGCGTCTGTATTATGTTCTATTGAATTTTCCCAAATATTGACCCAGTATTGTTGCAAATTATTTTGCGTTGGATTTTCTAGTAATTGTGTTGTGGTATTTTGGTTTGTGCTAGATAGAGTTCTATAAAAATGTTTTTCGTTATTAACGAATGTATTATTTTGTTGCTTCCGTTTTGTACATGTCAAATATCTTCTAAGTCTGTTCGAAGTTGCATTTAATTTTTGTTTTAGTGTGTCTAGGAAATGTGGTAATTCTGTATTAGGTTCTTCGTGATGTGAATGAATTTTATATTGTGTTTTTATTTCTTCTACAGTTTTTAATATTTTACGGCTCCTATTTCCTGATATATATTGCGTAAGTCTACCTATTTGCAATCTATATTTGTCTACTCTACTTTCGAGTCTTCTTTGCCACCATGGCTTGCTGTTACGAGTTCGGTAATTATCAATAAAACTGAATTTTGTTCCATTACACAGAGATGCAGTGTAGGCAGCGGTATATATAATGTTATGAAGAGCATTGAAATCTAATTCGTTATTTAAATGTTTTGGAAGTATTTTGCTATTTAAGAAACTAACAATTTGAGAAAATTTACGCGATGATTTTTGTTTAGGTATATAAGGTCTGGTTTCAGGGTTTGTATTGTTAAATTCAATTAGAGCATTATTAAATTCTTGTTCAATATAATGTTGTTGTTTTTCTATTAAATTGTGTCTATTTATACAATGTTGGTCTAGTGATTCGACGGGTTGTAAATTTCTTTGTAGATATGCAGAATTACTTAATTCATTTGTTTGACTGCTAGCAAAATTCGATTCTGTAATATTTGTTGTTAAAGGATTACTATTAGCTAATTTAATTTCTACTTCTCTTTTTAATTCAATAATTCTGTCGGTTTGTATACTTTTGTTCGTAAATATTAGTCGTCTCTGGTCAGCTATCCTTTGTTCTGTAAGGTGTGATAAGTGTGGGTTTCTAGATATAAATAAACTGTACAGGTTTTTACGATAAGAAGTCTTATTAACTTCCAGTTGAGTGACTTCAAAGTAACATTTAACAATTTCTTCGTTAAGTTGGTTTGACCATTTCATTCTAGTGTTTGAGTGTGAAAGTTGAGTTGAGTGAATGTTATTTTTTGTAAGTGGTTGATCACCGACTTGTAATAGTTCTTTTACTTCAATCATAATTTGAGCTAAGGTATCATCTGATAATAGTTTATTCCTTATTATTGCTCTACGTTGATCTCCTATACGTTGTCTAGTTACCTGCATTTCGGGAAATTTATTACTAAATTCTTGGTGTAGGGGTTCTAAATAATTATTCAATAACGTGGTTTCGCATTTTGTTATAATAAGATATGTGCGCCAAATATGGCGGTTCATTGTGTCGGTCCATTTTTTTCGCGCACGGATAGAGCCCGCAGTGGGTGCAGGGTAGTTGGCAAATGCCTCCTGCACAACATCTGCTGACCTTATAATTAGTGATGAGTGTGATGATGTTGATGATGAATTAGGGGAATTTAATAGGGTACAAGTTGAGGGTGGTGAGGGTATGCTTGATATCGGTGAATGAGAGGAAGAAGAAGTGCATGATGAGGATGATTGTTCGGCTGTAGCATTTTTTTCGAGGGGAACCCGCCTGTTCAGTCCCCCGTCGCCAACGGTTCGCATGCTGTGGCATCCAGCGTTAGCTCCAGATGCGCCCCGGCGACCCCCGGGCAGCGGCCGCAAATTATATCTTTTATTTTCCATATTCTCCATAAAAAGGGTTACCAGAGCCATGTTAGCCGTGTAAGTAGTTTATTTTCACGTGTCCGCCCCCCACGAGAATCAGATGTTCGATTCGGACGTATGGTTAGATTTTAGGGGGCTTATTATTATTATTATTAATTATTATTTATTTATATTTTATTTTTTATTTTTTTTTATTTTATATTTTTATTTTATTTATTTTTTTTATTTTTTTTATTTTTTTTTATTTTTTATTTTTATTTTATCCATTTCCCCGAATGGGAATTGAGCCCACACCTTGCCGCGTTTACATTTGCACTTTAGTACCAATGCGCTACGACTGGCCTCAAAAATATTATAAATACACTGAATATATATATATAGCTGTTCCAGGTTCCTAAAATATCACTTTCATCGGCATATTTGCTCCCGTAATCAAGAAGATATGTAACTAAGGTATGTAACTTAATATAATATACAACATAAAAAAACCAAGCAGTAGTTCCTGAGATTAGCGCATACAAACAAACAATCTGTGTATGTTTATAACATTAGTAGAAATGATTTGTTGAAATTCGAAACACTTTAGTAAAGGAAATAAGGAAATAAATATTTCCTATTGTAATAACATTATTTTGTTTCAAAACAAAAGAGTTTTATTATGAAAACATTTTACATTAATAATAGCATTGTAGAGCTCATTTACACTATGGTATTTACATGTGCGATATAGCATGTGACTTTGACTTTGGAGCTTGAGGTCCTAGCTTCGATTTCATTTCGAACATTCATTAAAAGATTATTCTCCTCTCTTTTCGTTGTCATTTCCTCGCTCAATTAACGAGACAACGCGGTGGTGACTTCCACCACTCAACACGCAATGCCTCCAGATTTCGGCGGAAAGTGGGGAACAGAACTGTCTTAATGGGAACAGAGTGTCTTAACACTAGGTTCCCATATTCCCTATGCATGCTATGTATGTACCTGCTGGCCTGCTATTCTGCAAGAGTTCAAAGAAGCAGTAAGAGAGGATTCCCCGAAATTCATCCCAAATCTTAAATACTCCGAATTAGTTTCCCAAATCCATATTCGGGAGCGATCTAAGTCTAATCTATAATTTTTTTCTTTTAATTTCCTTTCTAAGAATAGCCGAATGATTCTGTATAAGTCGTTCAAAAGATCAATAAGTATCAATAAGCAAAGGAATATCGTAAAGCATAAAACTTAATTACATTTTTAACCCGATTTTTCAATTCTCTACATAAATAACAAAAAGAAAGAACTACAACAATAAAGATACACTATAAACAGAAGTGATATAGCAAAAACACTACACCATACACTATACACTATACAGTACTTTAATTACTTTCTCTAGAACAAAAGTTGCCGACACTATCATTAATTAATATATAGTAAGTAACAAATAAGGTGCATACATCATTACGCTTCACAATTAAAGTAATATAAATTAAGACTTTCATATCTGTAGAGCCGCCAGATAGAGCCTTCCTTCCTATAGATTTATTTGACCCCCGCGGTCTTTGAACTTGGTACAAGTTATAGGATTTTGCGTTTTTAAGTGTATTAAATTTATTATTTTCTTTGTGATTCTGGCAAAAAAGCGTGGCGTTGAGTTCCGCTCAGTAATGGCTCGAAAATTTGGCGGAGAACGGTGAACGGATTGTTTTAACACTAGGTTCCCTCTGCCTAACTTGTAAGAGCGGGATGCAGTTTTTTTCGTATTTTTTCTTCAATAAAAGACATTATCATTTTAGTAATAGTTTTTAGTAGTCTTTTTAGAAAGAAAAAAGATGATGATGAAAATACATGTACATGGTGTTTTTTTTTAGTTGAATTTACGACGACTATATCTCAGATTTAATTCTACAATGAAAGAAGAACCTACAATCTATGAATCTCCCAATAAAATATATAAAACTAAAATAAGTTAGTTAAAAAATTCCATTGCATACGCTTCAAAAACTAATGCTAGCCTTCCACGAACAAAAGTGAACGTGCCAAGGCTATGTTAAATAAACAATGGTATTTCGGTATTTTCTATAATTATAACACAACTTGAAGGAATCACGTTTTGAAAATTGTTCTTAGATCCCAATTATAGATTCAAATACACAATACTCTCAACCTTAATTCTATATATTTAGAGTTCAAATTAAAGTGGTTTAAAAATATTTTACTTGATATAATTTTGCTATAGCATTTCCTTTCTTATCCCACAAGCAATAAGATAGAATATTGTATATTACATAGATTTTTCTGTAGATACCTATAAAAGTGTTTTTGTGGGTAGTTAATTTTAAATGTGCAATAGTTAGCTAATTGCCGGTGTCATCATCTGAGTAATTATTTATCAATAAATCAAAATCATTCGAGACGTGTACTCGTCTAGAATGTATAGAATAGAAGTTTTTGTAAGTTAGGTTATATATAAAGTAAGTAATTATAGAGCTTTTTTGTGATATATTGCAAATTTGATTAATATCCTTAATCATTATTACTAGGCCATGGTACAGCGATACAGCATCTGTAAACGTTTGTAGATTCGATTTGATTTTGGGGGAATAAGTTATTTTCATTTCTTCTATCTCACAAAATTTAGAGCTTTTAAGCTCCGCCACTAAACACATAATGCCTCGAAGAATGGGAAAAAAAAGGAGAACAGAGTGTCTTGACGTTAGGTTCCCATTGCCTATCCTGCTATATATTGGATACAGCATGAAAATATTAAGGAATATTACGAGGCTATTACGTAGAGGGACAGTCTTTGTAAGTCGTTGTGAATACGACGTCCAGAGAGGAGAGTGAATTATTTTCATTTCGCAATGTCTGAAATTAAAATAATTGTAATAAGTTAATCGTTCGAAATACCTGTCAATTATAATTAGCTAGCTATAATATATGAATATATATCTTTAAAGTATTAACTGATTTTGGTGAAACTTCGACTGTTCCCTAAGTTAGAATATACTTATTTTAAATGTTATTTCGAAATGACTTAATTTCCAGAAATTATTTTGACAGACAAACAAACGAAATCCAGTACACGTGCTTAGACACAAATAAATAGGCTTAACTGATAACCTCCATTTGTTAAAAGAAAAACTTTATAAATTAATTTTTAATAAAAAGAAAAAACGACTTCTAACAACGAACTAAAAAGTGAAAAATAATTATATAAAGATTTTATAATTTTGAAGTCGGTGTCAAGCTAATGCTACAACACTTTTGTTTATTTTTGTGCAAAGTTACATTTTGGTATATTGACAAGAACATACATATAAAGTAATCGGGTGAATTCGGAATCTCCCTTTTTTGAAGTTGGTTGAAAATGAGAACATCCTCTTCTTTGAGATTGGTTGAAAAGAAATGCAACGATCAGGAATCTCACTTCTGACATCAATTTAAAAAGTTTTTGCTTGTAACTATTACAGTATAATCAATTTTTTACCAAAAAAAAACAAACTTTCTAAATTTTCACCGGATCCCATAATCGGAACCTAACCAAACTTTCACCAAAATATCCTTGAAGTGAATCCTTTCAAATAAAAAAAGAATCATCAAAATCGGTTAGCGCGACATTTAGTTATTCGGCTATTTGTCGCGCACATACCTAATGCAAATTTAAGACTTATGTGATTTTCTCAATACAGTCGAATTGATAACCTCCTTTTCTTACAGAAGTCGGTTAAAAAATACTTAATGTTGTTATATATTCTAACAATTAATGATATTTTTATGCGTCTCTTAGGTCAAGAATGTCACCCAGACCCCAGTGGGTCAAAGTTGCGTAAAATGAGGAACACCAGCGTATTGCCTTATATGTCGTAAACGCCTTTTATGCCTTTTATGGGCATTGGAAAATTATTAGTTAAGTAAAGATACTATAAATACGTACTTAATTGATCACTTTAAGTTTTATAGTATTTCTGAGTGTATACTCTAAAAATATTATAGTTAGCAATTAAGCTGCTTCACCAGGTTTTTTAGATCTGGTATTATTTATCTTTTCGGGATTATGAGGTTTAAAAGGTCTTTTTTCTCAGTGCTGAAGCAGTTATTTCTTTTTATGAGTACTTGAGCACCAAATATGATAAGTATGAGGTGTTTCAGTATTATTCTATTCTTTACAGGACATCCTGTATATAACCTTTGCCTTTATCGAGTAGGTAGATAGGGATGGAGTACACTACATGCATGAATAATATACCACAATTCCATAAAATCTTAAGTCTACCCTTCGTTTTTTCTTACAATTTTCAAGATTTTATTCCAAATTATACCAAAAAGAACGTGAAGAAGTGCCTCATGTTTATTTTTGTTATTTTAATCGTATTTCCACTCTTATCCCATTTTTATTAATATAGTAAGCTACAGTCAATTTTCATTCAACACAATTGTTATACTGTAATCATAGTATTTCTTCAGAACTGTTTTTCCCTGATAAAGTAATACCAAACCAATAACATAAAGCTACTTACTACTTACTGATATAATGGACATATAATATATCAAGGTGGACAGTTTCAACACTCGTACCTGTAAACAATAAAACCATTATTAATATTTAAAAAAAACATATTTTATTACTAATAAGGCTGTCACGCAACAGCACACTGACTGTAAACGCGACAGTTATGGATAATCGTATCGTAGGGAACCTAGTGTTAACCTCTGAATTTTGGGAGAGGTTAACACTAAGTTCCCTCTACCTATGCAAGGTACAATGAATCTAAAAAGAAATCTATACCTAAGTAAGTTCTAAAGACTAGTCTTATAAATAGAAATTCTAAAATCAAAGAAGATCTGTACATAGTAACTTGTTCGGAAGATTTATTGTGAATTCCATCGCTTTAAACAAAGTATATTGTCATTGGTTTCTCAGCGGCGATAAGATCCGCCACGTGGGCGAGGCGCGTTTTCAAAACAAATCTTTGGCATAAAGGTTATTGTGGTGCAATGAAAATTGTACTTTTGTAGCTGCAATGGTTGTAGGTTCGATACTTACTTGAAGAAAACTTTAAATTGAAAAATATTTTCATTTACAGGATCTGATTAGATTAACATTAGCGTTGGTTTCCGCTACTTAATACAAATATCTCATTAATGTTCGGAAAAATAAGAATAGAGTGAACTGAGTGTCTCTAAATATCCCCCCAAATACAAGAGATCAAGGCGTCACTTGGAGGAATGCATTATTTCATCGTTCTGGTAGCAAGATAAATAGCGGCGTTGAGTTCTGCGATCCAACAGGTATTGTCTTGAAAATTGGGCGGTGAGTGAGGAAAGAGTGTGTTAACTCTAGGTTCCTTTTACCTATTCTGCTATATGCTATAAAAATATTTCTCAAGAAACGTACAATGTATCACGTGGGCGCGTTTACAAAACAAATCTATAAATGCGTTAAATTTAAGTTTACCGAATGCATTCAAAATCTAAAATTCAAATTAAAACTTGAAATTTACTAATTTTTTTTGTTTTAGATAAGTCATTTTATTCTTTGGTTGAAAAGTAAAACCATAGTCCCTCTTTAAACCAGTTCTGGGTAGCTTTTTTTAAATATGCCTAATTATTCCATTTTGTGGAAATGAACTTGCAACCATCGTTAGCTTAAAATATTTTTCCATCATTATTTAATACTCAAAATTTAAATTTGTTAAGTCATTTCAAGTTTTTATACCATATATCTTATTTAAAAGCCGTTTCGTGTAGAATCGGTAAGTTACTTGAGCTAAAGGTCGCGGGTTCATCGCCCGCCGCAAGCAGTTAGGCATGTTTTTTCTCGTTTCGTTAATAAAATGTTACTTATAGATTGATATTTTTAAAAAAGAAAATGTAAATTATTAAACTTTGGTAAAATATAATTGGCTTTGGTAGAATATTGCATATGACTTAAGCCATAATACGCATAATTAAGCCATAATTCCAAAAGATATTGACGATAGTGACGAAACTCTCCGAGCTTTTCTTGTTAGCAGAACAAGGAAAAAAAATAAGTAACTTTAAAATTAATAGTGACAAGTGATAACTGGCCGTCGTGGCGCAGCGGCACAATAGTGTGACTGTAACGCGACGGTTGCGAGTTCGATCCCCACTCGAGGAAGTGAAATATTTATTTACGTTTATATTTCTATTTCTTCTTTCTGGTGTCGAGGCAAAGCGCGGCGTTGAGTTCTGCTTCTCAACACGCAAAGCCTCCAGAATTCTCCAGGAGGGGGTCGTAACACTAGGTTCCCTCTGCCTATCCTGCTGTGTGCGGGATACAGCGTGAAGCTGAACTAAAATAGAATGTAAAATAAATATATTTTTTAATAATATTTAAAACGTTTGATAATTTCATAAGATTAAAATTAATTTAATTACTATATGAGGTCTAAATGTCGATACATGGATATAACCAATTACGATATTAATCTTATCATGTTTAATATATAAATTATGTTGAAATTAGTTAAATGAGGTCGAAATGAGTGAGTCCGTCGTTGTCGTTGGGACATAAGCGTGCGACAGTTGTGGGTTCGAATCTCACTCCACAAAATGAAATATTTATACTTTGATTTTCTTTCCTGTGGTAACGAAGCAAAGCGCGGCGTTCAGTTGCGCCATTCAACATGCAATACCTCAAGAATTCGACGGAAAATGGGATACGGATGTGTCTTAATTGGGATCAGTGTGGCTTAATACTAGGTTCCCAGGTTCCTCCTGCCTACTTTGCTATATGCAGCATACAGTGGTAAGGTAAAAAAAATGTTAAAATCTTTAACCCACATGGAAAGAGCTTAAAAGGTTTATAATATTGATTTGTATAATTTACACATCATTTTTATTGATCTGTTAAAAGTCTAACTTCAATTAATTTAAATATGATTTTATAGCTTCACGCTGTATCCCATATATAGAAGCAGGGAAGACAGAGGTAAACATTCCGTTCTCCACATGTAAGATGCGTAATTCAACTACGCGCTTTGTCTTTTTTCCAGGGCGACGAAATCGAATAAGTCATTTCCACGAGTGGGATTCGATCTCACAACCATTACATTTACAATAAGACACTGCCACCACATAGCCTCAAAAGCCTCAAAAATTAAAATTTAGAAATTATATTTCCAGATACAATAAGAAACTTAAACTTAGCTTGCATACTAAAAATAAATACTAAAATATATTTAAAACCTAATATGGGTCGCTGTCGTGTTTCCTCGCTACGGGCGCTTGTTAGTCTGGCGTGGTACATTGGTCGATTTGTCATGTAATTTAATTCCTCATATAGAACATACTGGCTTTATTGAAAATGTTTATATATAGATAAAATATTTAGTTCTAGCTTCACGCTGTGCACTTATATAGTAGGGTAAGGCAGAGGGAACCTAATGTTAAGACTGCCATTTTCCAAACATCGTCCAATTTTCGAGACATCGCCTTGAGGCTCTCAACTGCTAACTCAATACAACGCTTTGTCCTGTCATTAGCAAAAGGAAATGAAGATAAAACTAATACTTAAAGACAATTGAGCACAGCAGGAATTACAAAAAAAAAATCTAGTACTCCTGTACCAAAATAATTTTATTTTCGAGAAATTGTTGAGTGAGAAAATGAAAATTAACTCCAGTGGGATCAAAAGCCGCTACCATAGCAAACGCGGCTACAAGCTGTTCCCACTGCGCCATAACAGCATGGACTTGCATCAGGTAAAAAATTAAATACATTTATATTTCAATTTTATCAGCTACTAGCGGACGCGCGCAGCTACGCTTGCGTATTTAAAGGTGAATTCTAATAACCCATGAAACATGTGTTCAATGAAATATTTTTAAGAGTCTAAATTTCAAATTTTATAAAAATCGGTGGCGATTTAAAGATTTTTCCATACAAACTTTCAACCCCTTATTTGCACCCTTAGGGGGTGAATTCTAGAAAACCATGAAACATATGTTCAATTAAATATTTTTAAGAGTCTAAATATCAAATTTTATAAAAATTGGTGACGATTTAAAAAAAACCTATACGAACTTTCAACCCCTTATTTGCACCCTTAGGGGGAGAATTCTAGAAAACGATGAAACACGTATTCAATTAAATACTTTTAAAAATCTAAATTTCAAATTTTATAAAAATCGGTGCCGATTTAAATTTTTTTCCATACAAACTTTGAACCCCTATTTCACCCTTTTAGGGTTAAAATTTTTCAAAATCCCTTCTTAGTGGATGTCCAGATTACGAAAGTAAACATCTGCCCAAATTTCACGTTTCTACGCACAGCGGTTACGGCTGTGCGTGCGTCTTACCTCAGTCAGTGAGGACAAGTCCTTTTATATATATAGATTACTGATCGACATGTTCCAATATTTTGCAAGCAACCCTACACATATTAGTCAATGTCATTTTAGAAAATATCGATTAATATGAGCATTAATTAAAATTATGCAAAATCGTTCTTAATATATCTACTTATATAACATGTATTTATCTAATATATATATATGTATGTTTGTTTATAATATTTTACATTAAAAAATAACAAACAATTTATTCCCTATTCTTTATTTAATAATAAATTAGGTACATATTTTTCTTATTGTCCTACATTTACGGCTCAGTTATCTTGCTTGAAAAGTCTTCATGCCGGAAAACTTTCAGTTTTCACCCGTCATTTAGACATTTCGTATTGAATGGCAGAACTTAACGCCGCAATACGTCTAACTATTGAGTTTTTCAGCTATTATAATCTCGTCTTAGCTAAGCCACGAGTACATAAAACTTTACAAATACGTGACTTTAAAAAATCTTAAAAGTATACTTAAGCAAAGTCAAAAGTCTTCAATAGTTAAGCATGAGTCATATATGCAACATACATAATTAGTATAATATTTACTATAGTGACATTCGATAAATGCCAATATCAATTATAATCGATTTATCAGTAAACTGTAAATCGTAATATCCGCTTAAAATAAATAAATTAGATTACAAAATATATGAGTAGGTAAATAAATATTAATCAAAAGCCTTAGCTATCTAAGAAACACTAGTGTTTTTTATATGATTTTGGTTCTAATCTATTAATTTTTATATAGGCCATTATGAGGACTTAGTGGACTTAGCGGGGGTGAGTTATTTTCATTTCCACTACTTAACTTTACCCAACGGAGTGTTTTGACACTAGGTTTTCTTTGTCTACCCTACGATACATAAGTGATAAACGTTTAGTGATAAATCACAATGTACTCTATTTTTCTTAAAAGAAGAAAGAAAAGAAAAATGAGTGATATAACAAATTTAAAATTTAATTAATTAAAAATAATTTAATATGTATCCAAGTCTAGTAAGTAATTTTTTGTCAAAGTTTACCCACCCGTTACCCGTTTTAGGAGAAACACCATGTTTAAGGAGATATCTACGCTAAAACAAACAAAATTTACTAACCCACTAATAAATATATTAATTACCACATATATTACCATAAACGGCTCTCACAAAGGTACAGCTATTTATTAACCTTATCAGCATAGATAATTATAATCATTAAATGTCCAATATTTACTAGGGCATACTAATTTACTTGGATCGCGTGTTTTAATCGTAATGCAAATTGAAAGTTACGCAACAATTCTAAACTTATGTATCGATATTGGTGACAGCTTGCAAAGTTATCGAGATTGCTTCAATAAAATAAATAAGGTAGTCTATGATTTTATTCCTGATATAGCTACAGCTACTACTGGATATAGGTTCGATTCTGGAAATTGTATCTATTATGAATTTGTCTGTCTGTCTATCACATAATGGTTCTGGGTTTGATCTTTAATAATAAAAACAAATATCTATTATAGTAAAAGAAAGCGTGGTAATGCTAGCGAATGCACTCAAGACGTCATGTTTTGAAATTAGACTTAAAGTGGGAATAAAAATGATGAGAAAACTTCGTAAGTATATGAGATATTCCCGTTCTCAAATTGTGTAAAATTAAATTTATGATTTTTTAAGAATTATGTACTAAGATAAGAAATCTTATGTTTTTCATGACACAATTTAATCTATATTCCAAAAATAAACACAGCACGTTCCCGAGATTCCCATTACAAACACACATTCAACACAACCAGCCCAAGTACCCATCAGTTTAATATATTAGGTAAGAAAATTTTACAACTACCCTCGTGCGTAATAAGAAGCATTTGCATACAGAATCAATTGCAATACTGACAGCTCATTTTCTTATACGAGTGGGCCAGTGTCGAACAAGCTGTAAACATTTTATATAACGTGCTGTATAACGTGACAAAGTATTTTACGAGTAATACCTGGATAAAGACAGTATCGGGTGGGATCGAGTTTCTTATACACATCGGTATTGCCTATAATTTTATATATAAATACAAAAGTATTAAATAAAATCTAAATATTCTATTAAATAATTATAAACACTTTTGTAACTTCAAATTAGATGTAACTTTTTTAATAATATTTCTTTCAGTATATTTTCTAATTAAAATTTACGAAATAAGCTAATACCTTTAAGTTAATAGATAATAATCGATTGATTATTGATATATACCGATACTTTCGATTGTAAATATCGATATTTTTAAATTTGAATGCGAATTCACAGCAATCATATGCAAATGTATTATAAATATCACGCATCTAACTAGACTGGGGAACCTATTTTTTTTTCGTAAAAAAAATTATGCATCTCTAAATATTTTTCTTTTTTCCTAGATTTTCACTGTCAACCCTGCATATATATGCGGGATACATAAAAACGATTAATTAATATTTGTTACTTAATATTATTTTCAAACACTACCTTATCGTGTTTTCCATTTGTAACCGCCGTGTGTCAAGAAACCACCTCTCATAAACGATGTAAGTTGCTAATATCTAACCCATAAAGTTCTAAACATGCCATTTTATAGCAAGCTATTAAAAGCATGAAATTGTAATAAAATAATATTTTCAATTTACGAGTAAAGTAGCAAGTGTATATTTTATTTATTTAAATTTTGATTTCTTAAACACTTGGACATTAAAACACAAAGACGAAGATCATGGAGAGAGATAAAGAGAGATGGAATATTTTTACTTCTATTAAGTATGAATAAGATAAGCTATTATAAGCTAAGCTATGTATAGGTAGAGGGTACCTAGTGTTAAGGCACTTCGTTTCCCACTTTCTGCTGAATTCATAAGGCTTTGCGTGTTGAGTGGCAGAACTCTATGCAAATAATAAAAATAGCTATATTAAAGACGCAGTACATAATAAAATAAATTAGTAATAAAGTAAGATTTCATAATGACGATTGTAACTGTAGAGACAATGGTTAGCGGATTTATGCTTCATCGGATATCTATTGTGGCGGCGTAGAGCCAAGTTTTCAAACTTTATACTTTGGAGGTCGTTCGAGATAAGTACTAGAAAAGTATTTTATATTTTAAAAGTAGTTATTATATATGGCGAGAAGAACTGAGTATTTTGGCTGTCGATTACTATAGGAAATATATTAAATGTGTGATGATAAAAATACTAAGTAGACGCTTTCTAGGTACAATCGAACGTCTTTGACATACCTATTATAAATATGGATTGACGTTATGTATAGAGAACCTAACGATATTATTTTGTTTTTTTGGGCAATTTAGAAAAAACTGTGTTAGAACAATAATTCTTTAAGCTACAAGCTGTATCCCCCATATAATACGGTAGGCAGAGGTAACTTGTTGATAAGACATTCCGTCACGCCCACCCCAATATCGAGACATAGCGTGTGAGACATTCATTATTTTTTTTTATTTACGAAAATTGTCTTAACCAAATGCCAATTTATTGTTATTTAGTGATTTTAAATTACAACTGCCCTTTATCGGACACGACCTAAGTCTCAATTGCATTATATTAGTCTCAAAGATCAACATCAAAATATTCTCCATTGATTCAAGATTAAACATCAAAATATTCTCCACTGATAAATACAGTTATCCAGATTGGAGCTACGCGGGCGCTCAACTAAATTAGCTAACGGCGCGCCAGGAAGTTGCTTGAAAACTTTATTGTCAGTCTCGCGGATGTAAATTTAATCTTTGAATGAAATAATTTAAATAGAAATAGAACAAAATAACGGAAAATTATTAGAGTATTGTTATTAATAATTGGTTTCATATCATTTTATGTGCTTACGGATATTTTATTCTTGCAATAGTCACACAGCTTAGATCGTAAATTAAAATTTTGGTAAGAAGACGAAGTGGGGGGTTAAGTTCCACCATTTGATAACTGGCCATAAAGTGGGAAAATATTATTAATTATTAATTATATTCTACATAAGAGGTTTCCTCAGCTTACGAATATATCAACACAACACTGATATTAAAAGGTTTTTAGAGCTCGTATGAAAAAAATATTCTACTCAATCAATATATTAACAAAGACTTCCATTAAATCCATCCTGTTTAATTAATATTAAATGACAAAACTTGTATTTTTAATTATTATTACACTGTTAATATTATGTTAATCTATGTTTATATTAGAAAGTTACAAGCATTTCTAAAGGCGGGGGCATAGAACATAGCAACAACCATTCTGAAATAATTTTCTTTATCAAAAGTCAAACCTGCGTTACACATCAACAAATAACCAGCTGCCTTCTCAAAATTAAATTCCATATTTCTTATAACCCACCATTATAAGTATTCAGAAATCCTAATTTGTGGGAAATGAATGGAAACTCCATTGAATCGTTCACCCAAATAACATAAAGCTACCCCTCTCTCAGTCTGATGGTTTTGAAGTCCATTGACGGTCTCCTTATTAGCATTCATTGAATGAATACCTTTACAAATTTTCATATTGTTTAAAAGTTAATTTCTGCATAAATAATTGCAGCGAAAGGTCTTGGAAGTGTTTTGTAAGACTCCCGAGTTGTAGAAAGTCAGCTTTTTGAGCCAATTTAGTATTTTAAAAGTGTCTGTTTATTAATATCAATATATGTTTTTACTTCACGCTTTTCATATAGCAGGGTAGATAAAGGTAACGCAGTGTTAAGACACTGCATTCCCCATTCACCACCAATTTTTGAGACGTTGCGTGTTGAGTGGCGGTACTTAACGCCGCGCATTGTCTTATTATCATTGTTTATTATCTTTAACCTTTTGATATTTCATCAAGTAATTCACAATCTTACGTTGAAATTAACCTTTTTTCTTTACTTTCAAAAATAACAAAAACATTGTTACTATGTTAAAAGGGAGCTTTTTTAGCTTTATGGCAGCGTAGCCTATTAAGACACAGCGCATTTTCATCTTACCAAAGAAAAAAAATGGAAATATTCATTCCCCAAACTGAGAATCGAACCACAACCTTTGTGATTACAGCCAGACGTTGCGCCCCGAGGACCACAGAAGCTAGCTATTATAATAAAATAAATAATCCTAACAAAATCTGAATTTTACATTCCATAGTCATACCGTGAAAAATCTCAAAACAAAATGCTATTCAATTTTGATCTTTATTACACAGAAAAGAGAGCTTTAATTTAAATTATTAATAAAACTTGACAAATCATCACCAACAAGAATTTATATCGAACATATTATGCGTGGACACGAGTTGGATGATATTTACGTAGCAAGAAGACAATCAAAAAGGGACCCTATTCCTCTATTATAAAGTTCAAAATGAGTCCAAAATATCATATAATGGCTATACACACAAGGGTACAAGGTTCTATTCCGTATGCGTAACACATCCCTATAATTATAAGGCGTAGGGACGTGATTCAAATGAAGTAATTATTGTATTCATTGATATCGATAATCCGCAAGAGGAGTGCGTGATCGCGTCTAACTAACTTAAGGCACAGATTAAAATAGTTATTGCAAGCAGTTTGGTATTTCTTTTTATTTCTTAAGGACACACCGTAGGGTGTAAGTTTACTTAAAATATAGTATAATAATAACATTCATTTATTTCAAACTAGCGGCCCGCCCGCGGATTCGCCTGCGTTATTCATAGCATGCCTCCTAGCATTTGTAGTAACGAAGTTTCATACAAACTTTCATCCCCAAAAACAACCCCTTAGAAGTCGAATATTACAAATTCCCGTCTTAGCGAGCACCTACGACCTATAAGTAACTCCTATGCAAAATTACAGATTCCTAGCACTTGTAGTTTCTTAGATTTCGTGATGAGTGAGTGACCTTTCGATTTTATATATATAGAAGAAGAAAGTTGATGAAAAAAACTAAAAACTTTTTTTAGCGTCGCGCTGTAGTAGGGTAAGGAAAAGGAGCATGATAACCTAGTGTTAATGCACTCCATTTCTCACTATACTAAGATTCAAAGCGGCTTCTTACTGATACTATTGTCTCGAAAATTTGGCGGCAAGCTTGGAACTGAGAGCCTTAACACAAGTTTCTTGCTGCAGGCAACAACTATATTAACGTACTATATAAGGCTGACAGAATGTTATAAACAAAGTTTACCAAGAATGACGTCATATTAAATCTAATAGCTCTTGGCTCGGGATTTGAACCCAAGAACTAAAGATGGATTGATAAATATATTAATAGACAGCCAACAAAAGTCTAAATCTGCACAATACATTACAAAACTGTCAATCCCTTCGCACAAAACTCAACAAGTACCAACCAAAGTAAGGTAAACCGACGCATTTCAATCAAAAGATACGAAATACTCAATTACCTAACTCCATACAATAATTTAAGCGTTTAGACAGCGTCTAACATCGATCACCGTCGTACATCATTTGTGAGCGATGCCAAGCCGGGGTAGCGAACCCGCGCCCATCGTAATAGTCTGTCGTGCGCACTGATTTATTAAATAAAATCAACGTCAATATGATAAACGAGGACGTTAACGCAAATTCGATGCGAATATCGCTTGATGGGAACAAGCAATTTTGTGTAATGAAAATTTTCAGGGTTGTAAAATATAGATAGGTATAGATAGGTTGTGTATTTTTATGTTTTACTTAAAAAATAACGGAGAATAAGGAGAACTTAACATTTTGACACCCCACTCTATTTTTGTCTGTTTTGGAATTTTTCAGCAGATATGTCGTAATACTACTAGAATAAAATGTATTTATTATATTATCGCGTTTAGTCACAGCTATTGACTGTGAATAAGACGGTTGTGAATTCGATTCCCCTAAGGAGAATGAATTACATTTATTTCATCTCTTTGGTACAAAACAAACGTATCGTTAAATTTCGCCACTCAACAAGCAATTAGACGGAAAATGTTGAATGGAGTGTCTTAACACTAGGTTTCCTACCTCTATTTACCCTCCCATAAGCGGGATAATTAAACTAAAATATACACAACTTTCCATAATATATTGATGGTGACTAAACTATATTGTCTACGTTTAAGATTATCTAATGCAGAGTGAATAATCACTAGAATCTCCCTAACCCGAAAAAAATAAAAATTAAATTTAAAAAAAACAATATCTTAAACTTCTCCTTAACATGACACAGCAATACATCTCACGCACAAACTAATCCACCTTTTCATCATAAATATCCAAATGCCATTAATATTTTCTAACAAAAACTTATTTAAACATTTTCAAGCCGGCCTCCATGGGCAAAACGTTTTTGCACGTTCCACATAGAACAAAGCCGCCCCCATACAGGGGATGGGGACTAATAAAATTGGGGGTGAAACCGGTGAAATGGATACAATAAATAAATGCCGTAATTAACTGCATTCATGTATCAAATTATTTGTCCGATTCGGGGATAAGGGGACAATGGAGTAAGAAAACAAATGAAGATCTGGCGTACGGTACCCTACCGTAATGTGGGGTAGGGTAGGGCATTGTGAATTTAAGGTCATTAAGAAGCATCGAGTAACGTTTGTATTATGTTACCAAATAATAATAGCTTCACGGCCTTTCCAAATTTTCGATACGTTTGATGAAGATACAGATGGGTTTTGGGATTTGGGTGGTGAGATTTGCAAACTCTATAGTAATCTATATATTTAATTACCTATATCATTTTTTTATGGAAAAAGGACAAGGCAAACGAGCGTTCGGGTCACCTGACGGTGATCACCGCCGCCCACGACCCTGTGCAACACCAGAGGAGCTACAGGTGCGTTGCCGGCCTTTGAGGTGGAGATAGACGCGCTTTTTGGAGGTACCCATATCGTATAGACCTGGAAACACTGCCGCGGGTAGACCATTCCACAGTTCCGTGGAAGGAAGTTCCTATGAAACCGCCCAGTAGTGGAGTGCCATGTATCCAGGTGGTGAGGATGATAATTAAGTTTGTGACATACTGTGCGGATAGAAAATTCGACGGCAGGTAACAGGTCAAACAGTGCCTCAGAACACTCACCATGTTGTATATCAATATATGATTATAATAAAATCATAGCTGATCGGTGCCTGCATATGAAACATATTAACGAAGAATAGTTCCTGAGATCATTTAACAGTGTAATAGGACCCTAAATAATGATTTTTAAAATTTTTGTCTGTTCTCCTGATTTATTTCAACTTGTTTGTAAGTAAAAATGTATATTAAAAAAATTAGCTTCACGCTGTATCCCGCGCACAATAGGGTAGGCAGAGGGAACCTAGTGTTAAGACACTGCGTTCTACACTTAAAAATGTATACAAATAAATATAAAAATATTTAATTAATGTTTTTTGACAGATTAGTAAAATTAAAATTATGTAATTCAAGAAGCGAGGCCGCGAGCGGGATGCTCGTCTATACTAATAAGAAGATAAAGGGGATACAGCGTGAAGCTGAAAAATAAAAAAGTTTGTACAGTAGAACGCTTTAATATCAAGCTATACAGGTTGTTATTGTATTGGAAAGTCCATTTATTAAAAAAGACAGTGTTCGCCGTTAAAGTTGCCTCGGGCACTGAAAAAATTGCACATATAACACAATTGTTAGTTGTTTCTATTTGACATTTGGACACATGGACAAAGCCGCAGGTAAAAGCTAGTACACTATAAAAATATCAACCACTGTACTATTTCACGTATACATAAATCCCACGCGAGTAGCATCCCATCACTAGATCGGAACAGCTTTATGGTAATTGTTTGCAATTATAACGCCTACACCTACTTCGAAATAGATCTAAGACAGATGTTAATAATATTCAAAAGAAATAAAAAAATGTTATTAATATGATTTACTCGCTTATATTAATAGATAAATTATAACTTTTCAACGTCTTGCTTTTTACCGTATGAAAAAGTAGAGAAAGGAAGCCCAGTGTTGTGACACTCCGGTTTCCATTTTTTTTCCAAAGTCGAAATATGGAATGTTGAGTAGCGGAATTCAGCGCCGCTCAATTCCCCCGAGTGAAATGTACGATTGATTATATTATTCAGACTTTAGCAAATCAAAAACTGCTTATTTTAAAGATAGCAATAGCTAATTTTTAAAAAAATATATAATTCACAAATAACTTAAGTCAAAAAAAATCTTACAGACACACGGAAACACCAATTAAAGTTTAACTGCCATTAAATCATCACCAATCTATCCACCACATTACATGTACATAGATACTTAACTACAAAAGCATATTTAACTCTTTCAATGAGTGTCGTTTGGACGGGCGGCGTGCCACTAGCGTGCCACTAGCGTGCCAGCAAAAACAAAAAGCTAACTCACGCTACAAAACGTGTCATAAATCGTAACATAACCGGGCGGTTAGCACCACAGGAATAAACACTGGCTTCGGTTGTGGGTATACTGAGTTCATTATTTATATATTCTATTTGATTTAGGTTTACGCATTTTCTCGTGTGTTGTGGAAACCTAGTGTTCAGACATTCCGTTTTCCAGTGTTCGCCAACTTTAGAGCTTTAATGTGTTAAGTGTCGGAACTTTTTCTGCCAGAGCGGAGAAATGAATATATGTATAATCATTCCCGGAATGGAAGAAAAATCAGCAAATATCGCTTTAAAAGTCAGAGTTAGTATAAAAAAATAGTTAGTAAACAAAACCATGGCTATGGCGCAGCGGCACAGCACAACCTGACTGTATGCGTAATGGTTGTGGGTTCATTTACCACTCGGGGGGGAATGAATTATAATTTCATTTCATCTCTCTGGTAACACCACTCAACAAGAGAAGAGTTATAACACTAAGTTCCCTATAGCCACGTTATATACAGCGTGAACCAAAAAATCAAACCAAAATACCAAAACATTTTCCTATACATCCATCACCAATAACACCATTGTACAACACGATCCACCTTTCATTATAGAACGTGGACGGATTTACAGCGTTCGAGCTCTCAAACGTCAAACAAACGCCGCGACCGCTATTAGCTTTCGCTTCCGGTGTATCAAAAGCTGAGCTTTTTCCCAAGTTAGCTTTGTAAATAAATCTGAACTCTGTTCCAACTTTAAAGCTTAGTGTGACATGGTTTGTTGTTTAGCTTTTTTGCTGTTTTATATCTCATATATTGAAATAGGTAGCTGGTTCGATGCTAGTTTTGTTTGATGTAAATGTTATTGCAATATGCTCGGATGTCATTATATATTAAACAGCTTCACGCTTTTTGCGAGGTTGGCAGAGATGATCCCCTCTGAAAACAGTCTCTTTTCCATTTTCTGCCAAATTTTCGAGATATTGCTTGTTGGGTGGCGGATTAGAGAGAGAGAAGGAGAAAGAGGAGGCCAGACGTGGCGCAGGTGTACAAGCGTGTGACTGTGTAACGCAACAGGTTGGGGGTTCAATTCCCACCCAAGGAAACGAATTATTTAATATTTTCATTTCTTCGCTCTGGTGTCGAGGTAAAACGCAACGTTAAGTTCCACCACTCAACACGCAATACCTCCAGAGTTTGGCAGAAATTGGGGGTTATATTAGAAATACCTATAACCATAGGTACTTTCCTTACAAATCGAACCCCCAACTATCACGCGCTGACACTATACCCTAACAGATACATGTGTATTACAAATATTCATCAACCGCAAATCGAATAGCCGTAAGCGAATGAAATCAATCATCGTTAAATAAAGTATGCAAATAGAAAATTTTATGGTTCTCCTACATATACATATACCCGGGGTTCGGTCACCCGGTGAGCTTACAACACTGTTATGGTCGGTTGGTTGAGTTTAAAACACGTATGGGGGTTCAAATATTTTTTTAGGTAAGGTGGTTCAGAAAATAATATTTGCTCGGTCTTCTGGTAACGAGACAAAGTGCAGCGTTGTGGTCCGCCAAACCGCCTTGTAATATTTTTTTTAACTTCTCGCTATATTTCGCACATAGCAGGGTAAACAGAAAAAACGGGAGATCCAGTGTTAAGATACTCCTTTCCTTTAAGACACTTCTGTTCCCCATTTTCTGCCGAATTCTGGAAGCATTCCGTGTTCAGTTGCAGACCACAACGCCGCGAGGAAATGAAAAAATAATTATTATTTCATTTCCACGAATAGGAATCGAACCTACAACCTGTCGCGTTTACACACAGACTTGTGGCCCCGCGCCACGACTGGTCTCTAGCGAGCAAATGAAAATATTTAATTATTATTTATACGTGTATTTAACGAGAAAATTAAACAAACAAATAAAATAGTATAATAGCTACAAGCTTTGTTATAATCAAACTTAACTACCAATAAATACGGTCTCATAATTTCTTTTAAACATATTTTATTGTTATCTAAGCAGTAAAGACGTGTAACGGTACTTTTTATGAGGTCTGTAATTTTGAAGCCGTAGTGACGCAGCGACAGAGTCTAATTGTAGCTTGAGTTCTGGGTTCTATTTCCACTCGGGGGAATGAATAATTATCATTTTCTCGCTCTGATAGAATGCAAAGCGTGGGTTTTCATTTTTACCTTCTGCTTCCATTATCAGATCAGCTCGACGTGAACCATATTATTTTGTCAGAGGATTTAGAGGTGGTTCAATTAAATTCCTCAAATCTTTTTACATACTAAGTCAGTCAATCAGTTACATTATGAGTTAGTTAGTTATTTATGGTGCATACTTGAACTCTCGGCCTTTTGAATAAATATTAAAACGAAAAAACTCACAAATATAACCAACATCTTTACTAATATTTACAATAATAAGAACTAAAAAAAGACCAATTCAATACAAAAATTAAACAAACAAACACCACAGGCATCGACTGACGCTACTCACATAATTGACAATCATGAGAAAAAAAACACTGTCCTTGTTGTAAACCGTCTAAGTGGGCGGTCAGGCCCTTAAATCAATTATAGCATTAACAAAATATATTTAACAAAGGCAAGACTCAAAATATCAACAAAAGTATGTACCTATATAATAAGAAAGATCCTACTACTAATTTTACTATGAAATAAAAGAAATAATAGCTTTTTTTTAGCTTCTAGTTTAATCCTAGTGGGATAGCCAGAGAGAGGATGACAGTAAGACTTCAGCATAGGTTCCTCTTTCGTCTCGTCAACCATGAACAACCTCTTCATATATGCTCTCCGGGGGTCCTCATGCTTTTTACGTGATCTTCCTTCAGTGTGATCAATCAAAAGTCCTCGAGTACTCTGTTCTCGGAGGTCAACCGAGGGCTCCCCCACTTACCTATTCATAAGAAGTTTTGTAAATATTATCGCAAGATTTAATTATATTATCACAGAAATAATAATTATTTATCGTTGGAGACCTTAGAAACATATCACTCTGCTAAAACATGACAATATATGATACAGAACCTGATGTTTCACTTACTTCTTCACGCTTATCCATTTCAAGCGATAGCCCTTATCAGATTTCCGTCATATAATCAATTTTGAACTCTTTACCCAATGGATAAAGCTTATTTTCAAAAGCACAATACAGTTAGTTCGAAAGCTCAATATTGTCATCGATTTGTAAAAACAAATAAATGAGTTAGGTAGCTTCCGAGGGGGCGATTGAGACAGATTGATATTAAAAACAGTTTCAAAATGTTCAAATAATTGCTTTATCCTGTGGACGATGATACGTGGAAAGGATCGTCGATGGTATACCATGCTTTTGTGTTCTGTTCATATAATATTGTTCACAAAATGTCTAAATTGTTATATGGTATTTTTAGGGGGATATTGGATTATTGTTCGAGTTGAAATAGTTTGTAGCAGGATAGAGGGAACCTAGAGTTAAAGGAAACGGATTGGTTGCCCATTTGTTACCTAATCGTCGAGATATTATGTGATGAATGACGAAACTCAACGCCGCCGTCAACTTTTGTCTTGTTACCAGAGGGAGGAAATAAAAACATTTTTTTTCTGAGGAAATCGAACCCCCAACGGTCGTCTTTATAATTAGACATTTTGCAAAACTCCACCACGAAAGCTTCAAGTTTATTAAGTTTTTATGTTGATACATAAATCCTTATACCTTTTTAAACTTTAAAGTACGAAACAGAAAAATTGGTCACTATCTGAAAAATCACTCTCAAATCTACTCAAAAATCTTAATTGAGAAAGGAAAATAGAAAAAAAAGAATACACTATCATTTACTACCACATTTATTCATAAAACTGAAGATAAAAACTTTAATTGAATTTGATAACAGTTCACGCTGTGCGGTTATCAGTCCTTCAATGTTACATATTAATTAGTGATTGACATTTACTAGGTAATTATTACTTTATTGCTATAGATAATGATGACAGTTGTGGCGCAAGGGTTCAAAGTGAGACTATAAGCGCGAATGGTTGTGGGTTCGATCCCCACTCGGGGAAATGAAAGATTTATTTAAATGTATATTTTCATTTCTTATCTGAGACTGCAGTCAGAGAACCAAGGCCCTGATGTCATCCGGAGCTACTACGGAGGTGGCCGAGAGAATTCTGCGCCTGGCAAAGTAAATTTAGAAGTGTTTGCACGTATTTTGGAGATTGAATGTATTTCCACGCGACATAGTTGGTTACATTTTTCGTTTAAGTATTTTTGGGTAAGAGAATAGTAGTCTGTTGTTTATAATTTCTTTCGTTTAAGTTTTCTGTTGTTTGTGTTATTTATTTGTGTTTATTTTAAAACAATTGGAAAATCCTTATTGGAACTACGAAAATGCGGGTTGCATTAGGGTTTAATTAATTTTCACATTATCTTAAGTGCTTTGCAAACATACATTATATGAATAATTTAGTAGTTAAAGCGGGCGAAGCCGCGAGGGGGTCGCTAGTATAAAATAATATTCAAGCTAAGTCATAGTACGAACTAAATGTAAATATATACAACATTTCAATTATAGCGAGCTCAACCAGCATGCGTCTGCGGTAGGTTTGCTCGGTTAATATCTCGTTACCGGGACCGTTGCCGTCCACAAAAACCTATTAGCTACCATTTTGTAGAATCACTCGACAATACTATGGGAGGTTTAAATTGATTTAATTATTATGTTGTAATAATGTAATGTTATAATCAGACAGTACGCGCGGTTGTGGCCTGGTAATCCTCGCTTTGATTTGGCGTTAAGATCTACCACGCAATGTCTCGAAAATTGGGCGATGCTTGGAGACTGGAGTATCTTAATATTAGATTTTTTATGAAAATAATATATGAAATATAAGATCTTACATATAATTTACATCAATACATATTTTTTTCGCTTCACGTTGTATCTCGCATATAGCAAAGTGGGCAAAAGGAACCAGGGAACCTAGTACTATATATTCTGTTCCCATTAAGATACTTCAATTCTCTTCTGTCCGCTGAATTCTGGAGACAATGCGTGTTGACTCGCGAAACTCGACGCGCTTTACCTCGTTACCACAGGCAAGAAATTATAATATTAAATATTCCATTTTTTCGAGTGGAAATCGAACCCCCAATCTGTCCCGCTTTCAACCACGTGCTTGTGTCCTTGCACCACGATTGCCCTCTTATATCAATATACTTTTCTAAAAAAATATATAAATATTAGAAAGGGTATTCTAATCATAGACCAACACTTCAGCGAAGTCATTAAGACTCAATTAGTACGCTAGAGTATCTCTGTTTTACTTCTTAGCTTTAAAGGCGGTTTTCCATTAAATATCATTTGAGATACGATAACTATAGGTTCAAATACCGCTAAGGAACCATTTCCATGTCGTTATAAGCTTTTAGCTTTTCTTTCTTTTGGTCTAAAGATCGCAAAATTACTTGAAATTTGAAAAAAAAATGACAATTTTAGGTATCATGCAGTGAGTTTATTTTAAATAAGATGATCATGCTAAGAGTCCTCTCATGCATACATGCATTAGCATGAGAGGACTTAGCATGATTGCGGGTTCGCTCTCCGTTCGGAAAAAACATTGTTTTTAAATTATTTTCATTTTCCAGATCTTGTAGACAAACGATGGCGTTGAGTCAATTGGCAATTTGACAATGTCTTGAAAATTGGGTGAAAGATATAGAACGCAGTGTCTTTACGCTAGGATCCTGCCTGCCTGCTTAAAAAATGCGTAAATCTATCGAGCTTGCTCCAATCAGAGAAGAAAAAATAGAACTTATCCTATAAACGAAATTGGAACACAAATAAAATTCCTCAAAAAAACCCAACCATAGCACACAATAGCACAATCCCCACACATCCAGTGCACAACAGCCCTCACCGTCCCTGCTCTCCTCAGCACAGCACGTAACACTTAGACATGTTTATCCTGCACTAATGATCTCTGACAGTGTTGTATCAACATCGTTTGAATACTTCGTTGCGAATGCACCTTTTTCATTTTTGTTGCGTTCGTTCCTCGTTTACCCCCTCGCTCTAAACGTGATTTGCTTTACACGTACAGACAGGGTGATTGTTTATTTTTTTTATATATGCATATTAAATTAATATTATAGTCTGTTATAGTTCAGCGGCACAATCTAAGCGTGATGGTTGTGGGTTCGATTCCCAATTGTAATTATTCTCGCTCTAGTAACAAAACATAGCGCGGTAATCTGTTCCGCCAGACAACAGCCAATATCTCTAAAATTGGGTGAAAATTGGGAAATGGAGCATCTTAATAACTAGGTTTCCTCTGCCAACCCTGCTTTACGCATGATACACCGTGAAGCTAAAAGATGTCTTTCTGTCAGGCAATCAGCATTGGAAGAGATATATGGGGGAATATATGGTATTTGGGTTTTTTGTGTCCCTAAATAAAATCTAAGTAGTTTCATTTGATATTAATAATTTATCTAGATGCCATCTTTTTTGAAAATATAAGAAAAAATATTATCAGTTGTCTTATCATCAAAATTCAGGCGCTCCTCAAAGAAAGTACTTTAAAAAAATGTGTGAATAATAAAGCTTAGACAGTAGTTTTCGGTTATCTCAAAGGCTGAAAGCAAAACGTCTGCTATCTCAGTAACAAGATACAGGTAAAGTAATAAATAAATGCTTATCAAAGTTTTATCGAAATTAGTGCATTCCTCGCTGATATTGGAAAGTAATATTTAAAACGGCATCGTGACGTTAGAACGTGACTAACTAATATTGGGGGTTCGATTCTTACACAGTGGTTTATTTGAATTTCGAATACCGGTATGAAAAGTAAATTCAATATAAATATTTTAGGAGGGACTTCATATTAAGAATAATTAAAAGAATTTCATATTAAGAATAATTAGAAGAATTTTATGTTTTTTACGCATATTCTGTATTTTTAACGCATACAGCAAGATGGATAGAGAGAACCTTATTTAATATGTGGTGGTAGGAGAAACCGAGAACACTAAAAAGATGAGAATAATAAAAGTATAACAATCATCATTAAGGTCATCGTGACGCAGTGGGACAGCGTTTAAGTGTTACGTTGGTTATGAATTCGATTCCTACTCAAGGAAATGAGTTATTTTTAATACTTAATTAAAAGAATTGACTTAAAACTGAAAAAAGTGCTTATGCCTACTTTAGAATTTGAATCTGTGCCCGATATGGCAAATCCTACATTCAACCTTATATTCCATAATAAATAATAATCAAATATTACTTTTACCAAAAATATTGTAAAATACAACAAAAATATTGTCAAAAATCTCTACTTTAAAAAAAAAAAGTAAAGCAAACTTATTTGATAAAAGACGTCTTGACTTTTTATACTATTCAGAATGTTACTTTTTTACTATACTATTATATTTACTTCAAAATGACTAACTCAGCCACTTTTAGCTACATTTGACAAAAAAACATGTCAGTTTTTGTACGACCATTGTTGGCTGACGTCGCCGACTGGCGATCGATGGTTTAAGGAAGATTTATTGCCTATGATAGCTAGTTTTTGTTATTGTCTATATGTAATGAGTTATTCTCGTATAGAATAGATTCTTTATGAAAATGGCTTGTATGTCCTTGTTTGGTTTGAATGTTAAGAAGAATGAGAATTAATATTTAAAATTATATTTAAGGAGGTGGTGGAGGTTGTAGAGTTGATTCCAACTTGGGGTATGATTTATTTTCGTTTCTATACATAACAAGTCAAAGTGCGGCATTATGTTCTGGAACTCAACGTGAAATGTCTCGGTGATACGTGAAAAAATTGAGTGTCTTAGTTGGTTCCCTTTGCCTATCTTGCGTGAAGCTAAAAAAAACAACTGGGTAGTAGGTACTGACTTCAACTTCATTATTAAAAAGAAACTTTCTCCATCTTTCTGTCATTTAAACGATTTTGAGCTGCACGTGGTACCCCAAGGAAGGCCGTTGGATCCTAGAAACGTAATATTAAGACACTCCGTTCCCACTAAGACACTTCCGTTCCTCACTTTCCACTCCGCCGTATTCTGGAGGCATTAAAGAACTCAATGCTGCGCTTTCCAAAACAAGGAAATGAAAATGTTAAATATTTCATTTCTGCGAATGGTAATCGAACCCACAACCTGTCGCGTTTACATACACATGCTTGAGCACTTTCGCCACGCCTGGCTTGAACGAGAACTGGCGTCTACAAGTGCGACAGTAATATTACAAGTGAACAATGCGTGTTATTTGAATATATAATTCAGTTAAATACTAAACCAATTAGTTATTCCTTTAAACCAATAATACCATGAATAGTATTACAAATTACCATAATATAAATGGTAATATGCATATTCAATTTCTATTGAAATTATTCTATAATAGATTAATTAAATTATTGTGTTATTCTAAAATACCTCATTGAATCTAGATCAGGTGAAGTTACGCCTGCTTATATGAAAAATAATGGTTGTCTGGTCATTTTCCACCGGTTAGGGTTGGCAGAGGGAACCTGGTAATCTAATGTTAAGACACGTCGTTCCCCTACTTTGCGCAGCTCTAGGAATTGCGTGTCAAGTGGCGAAACTCAACGACGCGTTTTGACTCGGTACCAGAGCAAGAAAAATGAAAATATTAAATATTTTACTCCCCTCCATAAGGAATCAAATCCACAACCGTCGCGTGTGACCGTAACAAAATTAATTATAAAAAAATTACAATTTGGAAGTGTGACGGAAGACGGAGTGTTCTAACACTAATTTCTTTCTGATCCTGTTATGTATAGAAGATAAGAAAAGCAAAAAGAAATTTGTCCCGCCTTAAGCAGCGGAACTCAACACCGCGCTCTAAAAATACAAGACAAAAGTTATTGATAATAATCAAGCTTAATATCGCTTATTGAAATTCATAAGCAGTGTCAAAATTATGCAAATGCCATTACTAAATTTATTACTCTAAATATTTATATCGGAATATATAAAATACTGTGAGAATAATTATTTTTGATACAATTATTATTTAGTCTACTAATATTACCATACCATATTTACGCACTAACTAATGTTATATGATACCACTGGGGCTCAGGGCCAAGAGGGTGCGACTCTAAATGAGACAAGTTGTGGGTTCGATTTAAATTCGGGAGTCGTCGTCGTTTTGGTAATGAGGCAAAGCGTGGCGTTGAGTTCCGCCACACAACGCCAACAACAAGTGGAACGGGGTCACGGGTAGTCCTATATCTGTATTAAAATTATTTTCACCTACCCGCTATAAGACCGACTCAACACGGAGAACTGAGACCAAGATCTTGACACTAAGTTCTTCTACCTATCTCGCTATAAGAGATATAATTATAACTATTTACTATTATTTCAAAATCTAAAACACTAGCATCTTTATAATAAGTAATACTACAATACAAGCCAAAATAGAAACATTTCCATGCGAATCAACAAAAAGTCTGCATCGTTGATTAAGAAGAGCATCGCACCCCTAGCTCCGTACATCTTTTGTTCCAGCAAACTATACGTGTCATACATATATATGTATATACTGCTATGTCAGCACTACTCCTTATTTTAAAACTACACTTGTGTTTTCATGTGACTTTGTTTTATTTATAATATGCTTTTTAGGTCAACTTTACTAGTAAAATAGAAAATTTTTCTACTAAAAATGTTTCTACCTCATCATGGAAAAGTGCTTGTAGCTCTTAAACTATATGTCCAATTTTCATTATATGTAACTAAAAACTACCATGATGAACAAGGTTTTCTATTTTAAAAAACTGAACTCAAACCGGTTCATTAATTCAGCCGCTAGGGTGCTACAGACAGACACACAGACAGATACGTGAAATTTACAACAACCCTCATTTTGCATCGGAGGTTAAAAATATATGAAAATATACGATATTAGTACGTATACGTAACTTAGGTGACAATATAATAATACGGTATTATATGAGGCTAGAACTTTATTAGTGAAACTCTGCTATAAAATAAAATAAAGAATAAAAATCGGATAGTAAAATTGCAAAACTACGCTAAAATGCCATAAAATCAGTATTTAGTGGCAGAACAATGTACCAAAGCCAGTTTTTTAAGATTAGAGCTGCAAAAACTTACATTATAATCTACAAATGGCGTTTATTGCTACATTAATTAAATACCTGTTTCATAAATAAAACATATCTCGCGAAGCTCTTTTATTATTTAAAGTGTATAATATAAATATGTATTGAAAATCTACTTTATTTACGTATTACAGTAGATAAAAAAGTAAAAAAAGGATAAAAAAAGAGCCTTATTTTTAACATTTTGAAGTATTATTCCAAACACACACACACCCTATCGGCAACCTCTACAGAATGTTTTCTTTTCCACTCTTGCCTTTTATATGTACATATATTACCATATATGTATATATTATAATCATTTGATCATTATCATCATCATCATCATCTTTAATGTATTTACCATATTTAAGCTTCATTTAAAAAAAAACAACAAAATTTCATCAATCAATTGAGCATTAAGATAACATTGAAATTAGTTTTGTATAACGTAAAAGATAAATAACAAAGAGCTGTGTGGGCGGGATTCATATTTGGGTATGGAAACACGTAAAATATTGAATCTTGACATAATTCAATTATATTTATATTTAGCTAATTTGTTTTACGTTATTTAATTTTTTTTTTTCAATTTCACAACAATTGAACCCGCGCTTCTTGGAAACTGTCTAAGTGTCCAAGAGGCACGGATTCAAATCCCGCTACGATCTATTTTTTATGTTTTCTAACGCTGCGTGGTCCACTGTGCCATCATTTAATTCATCATTCATTTGATTTTGATAACATTATTGTATATGCAGACGAAACGGTTTAATAACGAAGGAAGGTGGATGACAGAGTGATGCGTCACTGCAAGTCATTAGTTATTTTTTTGTGAATTTTAATCAATTTTATAATTTTGAAAAACTGCATGTTACTACATTTAATAAAAAAAATCGTTTTCATGATTAAGCTGTTTTATTTTTCAGTCCATCAGCGTCCACTACTGAGTGTAGCCCAAGCAAATCAAAATGATAGAAATAAAATTTTGCTATATTACAACAAAAATGTTTGTAATGATTACTTTAATCTATACATTCCTTATAAAAAAACTGACAACAAAGTACGGAAATGAACATATTTAACAAATTCCCAATAGAATTTTGAATGGGAACTTTTCTCTCAGCTCTTAATCTTAAAGGAAGCACGGTCCCAAGGGATAGATCAGTTATGTTATGAAAAATACACCCATCTATATGGTTTGAAATATTTATGTTTAGTGGAGTTGTACTTAATATAAAAGAGTTGCAGTTCAAATTCTGCCTAAAATTTTTTTTTCTAGATTCGAGCTTTTTCGAGCAGTCTCTAATTTCCATCAAACTTTTTAGACGATGTTTTTTAGTTACGCGACTCCGCCAAACGCTGTATCTTATGCAATTAGCATAATCAAAATAATTTAAATTAATTGAGACCCCTGAATGAGATCAGACCCAAAACCATCAGATCCTGCTTCTATACTTATTCCATGATTTTAAAACATATTTATTTCAATCTTTAAAAATATATAACTGTAACGCAACGGTTGTGGGATCGAATCATCACAAGGGTAATGAATTTATTCCATTTCTTCACTCTGAAAAGAAAACATGTAATATAATTTATAAACATATTAATCATTTTCTTTCTCTGGGAATAAGATAAAGCGTAGTGCTATGTTCCTCCACTCAACACGAAAAAAATGGAAATAATGGGCGTTGCGTGGGGTAAGGAATTCTTAACATTAGGTTACCCACCATACAATATGGGGGTATATCGTGAAACCAAGATATACTAATTTCAATATCCAGCCCCACCATACAAGAACAACTTAATCTCATTAAAAACATAAAACAAAAAATAAATTTGAATATGTTTTAGGTAATCATCATTTAGGTGATAAACGTTTAAAGAAGCTCTTATCTTAACGCTTCATAAATAAAATTAGCCAACAGCCTTTTAGCTAACTGGCCGTAGCCAGTTCTTTATAAGGTACCGGCCGTCGATATGCAGTTGCATTTTTTGGTACCTCGAAAACTGTGTGGGCTAGAAATTTGGTTGAAAAGATTGATGCAGTGGGCGTTGCTGAGAACTGGTGGTGGTCTAACATGTAGGTCATTGTATGATCATTTTAAAATCTAATATGATATATATATAGAGTAAAAGAGTCGGCATATGACTATAAACGTGATGGTTGTGCCTTCGATCCCCATTAGAGGGAATGATTCATTTCTGTTCACTATGCAACTCACATTACCTAGAATTCGCGCGGAAAACACAGTGTCATCACACTCCTCATCAATTTTTCAAGATTTTGAATAAGATCAAAACTTAAATATTTATGTATTGGGCTAATAACTAATAAATATTATATATGTAATTTTTAGTAAATGTAATTTATTTTAGCTTCGCAGCTCCCTGCTCCTTTCGAAACATTGCATGTTGATTGGCTTTCAATGAGAATTCAACCCAAAACCGTCGCTTTTACAGTCAGATGCTAGGCTGCTGTTCTACGATGGTCTCCTCCATCCATTACTTCAAAACTAAAGCCACCATTTTTAGGAAACATGCCCAAAGCGCATTACAATAGCGTTTTCAACCAGATGTTATCCAAAAAAACGGATCTAACCGCAAATTGCTACTCAAAGACCATAATTAAGCACTAATTTTAAAAAAGACAAAAACCCGTTTTCATAAGACAAATTCCTACTAAATAGACAGACCTACTATTTCACATATAATTTAATATATCTAGTTAAATCCTAATATCGGTAATGATGGGTGTGCATTGAAGACAAACTGTTTATTAATATAATGAGCATCGAACCTACACTTAAGTCAGCTTTCACATTAACTTTTTGTATGCCGTGGGTACTGTAATTACAGTATTTCGTTCGTATATTTGAATACTAGATTTGAGATGCTCTTAAAACTAGGTGTGGACATTCCATTGAGAAATTAGTTTATAGTAACAGATTTTCTAAATATATGCATGCATGCAATTGAGTGGTGCTGTAAGAGAAGCATCTACGTATGCGACGATTATGGGTTCGATTCTCATTTTTTAAAATGATTTTATTGAAATTTTATTATTACCCCACCCTGGTAGACAAATCGCGGCATTGAGTTCTTCAGATCAACATGCGGTGAGCGGGTGCGTAGGCATCGTAACACTAGGTTCCCTCTGCCTACACTACAATGCAGAAAAGCTTGAAGGCCAACAAGAAGAAGCTATATGGCCCCGTACTTAGCGGGGTAGGCAGAGGGAGCCTGGGAACCTTAATTCTCGAGATATTGCGTGTTGAGTGGCGGAACTTAACGCTGATTTTGGAAGTTGATACAAGTTTAAATCTTATACATTAAAATAAAAATATAGATATTTAAATAATCTATTACTATCATAATACATAGTGTTATAACACTAGCTATTGGCGATAAGTGAACATTTCGAAGCCTCTAACCTAACTCCAAGTTAGGAACGGTCGAGCTATAAAATTTCATCTATAATAGCCTGTCTGGTGTTTTGATGACTCGACTTAACTCATAAGATTTATTTAAGTAGACTTTTTACGTCACAGCGCTACCACCGCACGCCGGTTTGGAATGTTGACTTCGATTGTGGAAAAACTGAATTTTAAAGTTTGTTTTTTTTTTATTTCTTAAAAGAGAATTCTCGAGCCCATTTTGGCTCAATTGGGCAGCTTGAAATTGTAAACGCAACGGTGGTGAGTTCGATTCCCAGCCAAGGGAATGAACAATTTTTATTTCGTCGCTGTGCTAGCAAAACAAAACTATCGCTGTTGAGTTCTTTAGGCGTGTAATGTCTCGAAAATTAGACGACGAGTGTGGATCAGAATATCTTAACACTAGGTTCCCTCGGTCTTGTGTAGTGTTAAGCGTGGTGGTAAAAAATTAAAGAATAAAGGCCATTGTGGTCACAAAAGTAAGTGTGATGATTGCCGGTTCAGTGATGAGTTGCAACTTGAAACGTTTCGAATTCAAGCGGAATGTACAGAGTGTCTGTACTCTGGGTTCTCTCTGTCCTGCTACTATGCGGAATTAACAATGAAGCTTAAAAAATAATAAAGAATACATTTCAGTCAATATTAAATATTTAATAAATTTTCTTAGAATAATAAAGGTTCTTTTTAATATCCTTTTCTTTGTTAAGTTCATAAGATGAATACAAATGTACTTCAAGCGGAAATAGAACTTAAAATCTCTTGATGTATTGGATATAAAAGAAATTAAGCTATAGTCAAGACTATTATATTATATATATAGTTAGTATAGGGTATACCCTATACTAACTATATGGGATAATAGAGTAGGGAATAGAGATTCACGCTGTATCCCACTCTAGTATCCCATATTGTAGGGTTGGCGGAGTGAACCTAATGTAAAAACATTCCGTTTGCCAATTTTCGAGACAGCGTCTTGAGAGGCGGAACTTACGTCACGCTTTGTCTTGTAATCAGGTGACGAGGAAATGAAAACTCATTCCCCTGAGTGAGAATTGAACCCATCGTGTCAACATCGTTTAGGCGCTGTGCCACGACGACCTTTTCAGTTTTTATATTGAAATATAGAATTAAGTATAGTTTTCAAGTCATCAGTTTGGTTTATTCAATTCAATTTGTTAATTGATACTATTAGAGAGGAAAGCGCTAGTAAATTCTAATTAGTTTAAGATAAAAGTGATATATTTCGTTTTGCTTGTTTAGGGCGGCCCTAGCGTTAAAATAATTACAAAGTTCATAATTTAATTATTTTTAATTTAACTTGAAAGTATCGTGGCTATGCAGCACAAGCTTGCGACAGTCGTTAGTTCGATTTTCACTCAGGGAAATGATTTATTTTCGTTTCCTCGCTCTGATACCAAGACAAAATGCGGCGTTGAGTTACAACAATGACTCGAAAATTTTGACCGAAAGTGGAGAGCCAATTGTCTTAACACTAGATTTCCTCTGCCTACATTTAGCAATCATATTGGTACACAGTGCGAAGAAAAAAGAAGAAAATAAAAATGAAAGCTCTCATTACATAAGGTACAGATTTTATATTGGATTAGTTATTGTAGCAGTATTAATCTTTTGCTTGTAGTTTTAAGGATTTGAGGATAAGCAAAACAATTATAGGGCTTTTGTTTTTTTTTTTAAATATACCTAAGTATAATTTCTGGTAAATGTGATATACGAAAAAAATATGTAAATTAATTCCAATTGTTATATAATGGTAAGCAAAGTTAATTATAGAACGTTTGGACGTTATCCAATAGGTCGCAGGTTCAAATTTCGCTGCTTTCATAAGCGTTATACTTTTTTAAAATTTAATTTATAATCTCTTCAAATGAAATAGCACTCCATTGTGATAATGTACTAGTCGTCGCCCGCGAGATTGCTTACGTCGGCAATAAGTTGGAAAATCCCGTTTACCTTTTCCTAACCAATATACTTCTTAAATTTCAATCCAGTTTCTATTTGATAGTAACAGTAAAACACTGGTAAAAAAGAATGTATTTAATTCAGCAAATTTCTTATAATAAATTGAAATCATTTTTTTCATACTTTTTTGTGTCACACTATATACCACACATAGCAGAATAGGCAAAGGGAATATGGGAGCCTAGTGTTAAGACACTCCGTTCTCAATAAGACGATTCCGTTTCCCACTTTCCGACGTATTCGAGACGCGTTGGGTGTTGAGTGGCGGAATTCAACGCCGCGCTTTGCCTCGTTACCAGAGTGAGGAAATGAAAATATAAAATATATTATTTCCTACAGTGAAACGAACCCACGACCAATCGCGTATACAATCGCACCCTTAAGCCTCTGCGCCACGACTTGTTTAATTTTATTCATATTATTGATTATTAAAATAATAGATAATCTTAAAGTTATAAGCACATTATTTTTTCCTTATATCCCCATTCAAGAATTCCTAAACTTTACAATATTTGATTTACGACGAGACGGGCCGTTGACAAAAACTTTTGTTTTGATAGCAGATAACGTAATGTACTTATTTATCTTAACCAAACTGAATAAATACGAGGCCCAGATAGGCGAAGACAGATTTATAATAATTTACATTAAAACGATAAAATAACTGTGGAAAGATATATTTTTTTTATCTATATTAAGCTAATAAATTATATAGACAGAACAAATTGAATTCAAAGTTTGCTCACATACCTTTGCATTCGTTGGCGTCGCGCGCCGTCGCTCGTCCCCAGGGTCGGTCGAAGTGGAAGGGCTTGCATCTCTCGCAGTCTCGTCCTGCAGTGTTGTGCTTGCAATCACACGCTAGCTGAACCCCTTGACCACCTTGAGCATCATCTCCCTTTGCCGGAATACACCTGGACGCGTGCCCGTTACATTTGCAACGACCTCCTACAGCAAAATCGGAGACAGCGTAGTGCTGTGTTCCAGAAGCAGCTTGCTTCTTACTGTCGACTTCATCACCCTCATTCATCATGTGCAATCTGTTAAATACAACCCTCACATCGGTCGCTGTGACCCAATCTTGGAGTACGGGGGATATATCAAAGTTGGCCGCACTGGGTCGTCCTTCCAAGGTGCTAAACGCTAGTCTAGCCCCACCAGAACTCTCTCCGGCCAGTCGGTGTGAATCTGAGCATCTGGCTTCCTGCTCGTTGGCGGCTGTCACGGTCGCTTTGTTCGGACGCCCGTACACTCGCCTACACTGGCTGGAATAGAATTGGAATGGTTGCCAAGTGACACCGTAATCTGCGCTCTTGTATATAGCCACTGAGTCTGGACGTGCGGCTTTCGGACAAAATTGCAAACTAACGTAAGTCAACTCATACTTCTTGCCCAGGGACAGAGTAAGGGACACGTTGTCAGGAGGGGAGTCGTAGGAGGCGGGTGGGAGAGCAGAAGACCTCCAGCAGGTCACATCGTGTGGGTTGTTCAAGTCAGTCAAGAAAGTAGGCGGGTTCCGTTTATCCTGTCGCGCTGCGTCACAGACTCGGCAAGCGTTTTCAGGGTTCTGGTCTCCAGGTGGGTCGCAAAGTCGTTCAGGGCCTCGTCTCCCGCAAACGGAGGAAGCGACCACTGGGTTCCCGAAGGCTGCGTTGACAAAATCGGGGATACACCGCCTTGGGCGTCCGTCCTCGTAGCATGGGTCCGGCGGGGTCGCCGCCAGGGCAAGGGCCGCAGTGGCAAGAAAAGCCACGGCCACGGGCATGTTAACACTCGTCACTCACTCGCGGAGCTCGCGGCAACACGTGCGCGCCAGTTGGATGCCGCCGGCAGACTAACGCGGGGCGGGAGCTTACGAGCTTACGGTACGACTTTGTTAGTGAAAGTTTTTTCTTTCGCGGCACTTGGATTTTATCTATTTAATAAAATTTTATTATTAAAACAAACGATAACAGTTTATAAGTTGTAAAACGAACTGAACGGTGTACGAATATGAATTTTAGTGGTCGTAAATAAAGTGAGGTTTTGGAAATGGGGTCCACATTCGCCACAATAATATGTATAATGTTTCAAATATTAAAACACAATCGTATTAATGAAATTGAATAAAATATTGACATTTTGAATCTGGCCCGTTACCTATTAAAATAATTAACTGGTGTTATCAGTGCTCTTACAATTAAGAAAATATACTAAAACTTAGTATATAAAACACCTTTATGGTTAATTAGTTATCATAAACAATAATAAAATATAAAAACAATAAAATGAAAATCTTTAAAATAATAGAATAAACTGTAACATATATATAGTTTAACTTTTAATGAACACGTACGTTATTTGTTATAGTCTGGCTTGCTGGCAGGTCCCGGCGCACCCATACCTGAATTTAATTCTGTTTGGTATTTTTTACACGACTACACGGTGCTTGGAGGGTTGCCTTTGATAAGATTTCTCCGTCTGTCAGTTTGTCCGTAACCGCATTACCGCATTGGGGCCATTCTTTTATATTATTGCCCTGGCTAAGCTTTTGTGCTATTTTTTATTGTTTTCTGCAACTACCTCTAGTTTAAGTACTTCCTCTGTTTTATAATTAGGTTAGCATTTTTGATAGTGTTATTTAATTATTTATTTTTTAGTTTCACGTTGTATCAAAAAGATTATTATTTACACACTTTATTCAAATCTCTTGCAATATTTAAAAAAAACGAATTTGTTGAATGGAAACCATTGAATAGTTTACCCCTAAATAATTATATTAAAAACAATATATAAGCTATAAGCAAAGCTTTTTTTTAAAGTTTTCTATAAAGCTTTCATAAAAGCATAGCAAATAAAATTGAAATTCCATACTATATATCTTGGAGGAATTTTAATAACTCTATTGTGTTTAAGACAAATGGTCTTAGCAGATACAATAAAAGGAGTCAAAAAGAGTTTCGGAGGGCGACAAAATTGATGATACTTGAAAAATATTGCACATCTTTAAACAATTATTTTTTTATATAAATATAACTGCATACAAGCATAACAGGGTAGGCAAAGGAAAAATATTGCCTATACACTCTTCGTTCTCCACTTTTTGCCCCATTTGCTATGTATTCTTACCAGTGAGAGAAAATTAATATAGTCAATTCTCCTTCAGAAAATCAAACTCACTACCACTGCATTGTGATTCAAACGCTGTATCTCTGCGCCCCAACTACCTCAATTAAATCTTATTGTTTTTAACTCTCTCTTTAACCTACAATTTAAAAAAAAGCAACATGATAATAAAATAAAAAAAAACAAACAAACAAATTAAAAAAAAGGTTATCGCTTTTATGAAAACAATAAAATATTCTTAAAACATAATTTAGAATATTAATGTTCAAATAAAGAAGATTTCTTACAAGACACTCGGTTATCTTGATTTACGCGTCTCAGTGACAGCTCTCTCTGAAACAACGTTGATATTATAATTTTATTTGGCCACCTCGTTGTCGATATACTGTGAAATAACTAAAATACAAATAAATGCAGCGGTTATTGGTTCGATTCCCGATTAGGGACATGATTTATTTAATTTTTTTAACGCTCTAGTAATAAAACAAAGCGTGGCGTTTAATTCCGTCATTCAACGTTAAAGTGGGAATCGAAGTGTTTTGACACAAATGTCAACACACCTAAGTGTCTCTCTACCTAATCTGCCATATGTGCATGAAGCTAAAAAAACTGAAAAAAATACTTCATGCTTTATCCCGCATTTATCAGGGTGGGTAGAGGTCATTGCGTGTTGAGTGGTGGAGCTCAACGCCGGGCTTTGTCTTTTTACCAGAGCGAAAAAATACAAATATTTAATTCCTTCTAGTGGACTGGAACCCACAACTGTTATATTTGTATCAAACACTGCCACTGTACCACGACTCCTTCGGGCCGGGTCGGCCGGTGAAGTAACTTGTACTGTGAAATATTTAAGTATCTTATCGGTTAATCATTGGCTTTCTCACTTTTCTCTAAATATTTTTTTCATTATCTCTATACTTAAGCTTGTTTATAAATTACAAAAAAAAAGTTTTGTTAATTATAACAAGTATAAAATTAACTATGCGGGTACTTATAATTCTATTGTCAAGTAAAAATATAAATCAGCTTCACGCTTATCCCGCATAGGGTGGAAGGCAGAGGGCATCTAGTGTTAGGACACTCTGTTCCCTACGCTCCACCCATTTTCAAGACACTGGGTGTTGAACGGCGGCATTCAATGCAGCATTTTGTCTACCACAGAGGCTTCTCGCTATATCCCGAAAACCTGGGAACCTAGTATTAAGACACTCCGTTTCCCATTAAGACATTTCCGTTAACACTAGGTTCCCTCTGCCTATCCTTCTTGTGCAGGATTCAAAAGGAACCTGATTTCATCACGAAACATAATATTATGCAAATATAAACATAAATATTTGTATGAAGGCACATAATAAAGTATCGAATTTGTCCTGAAGCTCGCAGAGATAGCCGGAAGTGAGTAATTGCCGGTGTCCGAGATAAGGGTGGAATTGCATTTCCTTGGCCGTAATACTGTTATTGATGATACTTTGTTATTATTTTATAATTTAGATATATAAATACTGTTTGTATTTTCTATCATTTATATACTCTCTCTCTCTCTCTCAACCACAACTACGCTGCGTAGAACGCTAAAATCTGGTAATCAAGATTATTCCTTATTCTTCTTACACTCCTCAAAGAGTTTCCTGAAGTTTCTACTGCAACCACGCATAATCCACGCATACAGAGCTGTGGATTACATGACGTTCCAAGACATTTAACTGACTTCAAAAAAGAAGGTTATCATTATAATGTAAGTATGTGATAGATAGATACACTCTTTATTGCATACATAAACAAACACATAATTAAATAGTAAAACAAAAGTAGTGATTTCTTACAGGTAACCTTAACTGACATTGTCGAAATTATATAATATTTGATTAAGATAATTTATACTTACAGGCCTAAAAGCACGTGTACTAATTTCTCATAAGTGAATGTTTATTAGGATTCAAACCCACACTGACCTGTATACGGTCATTAAATAAAATTAATTCCATTTCAATATCAAACGTAAGCTAAACAACGCTAAACACCCGCAACAATGTAATTGTTAATTATGATCTGTCAAATTAAAGCTACTGCTTAATTAGAGGGCAATCTTCAATGGGGGTCTAATTTATTGTTCTTGTAGGCTCATTTATAAATATTATGAAAGTATAATTTACATATATTTATGATATAAATTATTATTTTCGTTTCTTCACTCTGGTGACGAAGCGAAACACGGCGTTGAGTTCCGCCACTTAACAATGCATCTATAAATCAGCGGAAAGTGGGGAGCGGAGTGTTTTAACAACAGGCTTCCTCAGGATACAGCATGAAGCTGAAAAGAAAAAAATATAATCATCGAATGTCAAATTAGTAAAACCAAAGAAAACTTTCAATCACTTACTTCCAAGCCCAGCTTTCAGTTATCTTAGACCTTGATACAATGATTGTAGGTCGCATTGTTTCTCTCACATTTGCGTAATGACTCCCATTACATGCATTGTAGTATGAATATATACGTATATCCTGGGATCTGGGCAGACTTCAGACAATACCATATTAGCAAAGAAATATAGGATATTTTGGAAGATTTTGTTTTAGAAAACGTTAAATATTTAAAATTGTTATCTTAGGAGCATCACGATTTTGGTTAGGTATGCACTAGAGAGAACCTAGTTTCAAGACACTCCATTCATCGATTTTCATTTTTTTAAATGTTATTCCAAACTAAGGATTTCCACTCGTAGGATAAAATTATTTTAATTTTTTCGTTTTTGTTTCGTTTTTTCTGGGCGTTCCTCACTTTCAGCCGAAGTCTGAAGGCGTCGTGGGAAAAATATGAAATATTCTCTACCAGGGCGAAGAAATATAAATATTCTCGAGAGGGAATCGAACCTACAACCTATCACGATTACTGTCGCACGCCCCTGTAATGCCCCTGCGCTACTGACTGGCCTCTCATTGTGTTCTACCATTTAAAACACAATGTCTCAAAAATTGAGCAATATATGGAGAACGGAGTGTCTTAACATTAAGTGCCCTCTGCCTATATTATTACTTGCGAGATACAGCGTGAAGCTATGAAGAGTACTTAATAAAAGTAAAAGTTTTAATTGCATGAAAAAAGTAGCAGACGACCAGCTCTTGATATGTAAATCTGTTTTACACATTAAACTACTGCGTGTGCGCAACTTCATTCCTTAAGAGCTCAATTAAGGATGATTGCTTAACTAAGATCTATCGAGATAGCGTAATATAGTGGCTAGAAGAGATTTTTTGTTTATTTTTACAAATTTTACATTTTTATAGAAAGTACGAAAAACGTAGTGATAATTTACTCTGGTGTCCACATAGCGTATGAGCGAAAAGCCATCGCTTATATATTTTTATCTTTATAGTTTCACGCTATATCCCTATATCCGTGAAAATATATATTAATCGATATTTTCCGAAACCTTTTTTACAAAATAAACCGGTATAATTAAATCTATATATATAAAACCGAAAGGTCACTCACTCATCACGAAATCTCAGAAACTACGTGTGCTAGGAATTTCAAATTTTGTATAGGAGTTATTTATAGGACGTAGGTGCTCGCTAAGACGGGAATTTGGGGTTGAAAGTTTGTATGAAACTTCGGTACTACAAATCCTAGGATATCCTACGTAGACAGAAAATAATAATAACGTAGTTCACGCAGGCGAAGCCGCGGGCGGGCCGCTAGCATTCTATAGAAAATATTCTTAAACCAGTCTCAAAAGTAATTGAAGTCGATTATGCCATAACTTGAATTGTTTCAGATGTATTCCAGGTACCCATTAAGTAATAACATTTTTAGTAACACGTTTTTAAATACCTTTTTTTCATACATCCAGTAGAATATGGGGCTGATAATACAATTGCTTCTGTAAATTGTCCTGTTAAGTTCATCAAGATTTATAGTGTCGATTGTTAAACGCTATTTAAGTTAGTATAGCCGTCGTGGCGAGGGGGCACAAGCGTGTGAGTGTAAACGCGGTGGTTGCCGGATCGAAACTCACTTGGGGGAATGAATTCATTTCTTCGCTCTGGTCTGGTCTCCAGAATTCGGCGTAAAGTGGGGAGAGGAGTATCTTAAGACTAGACTTTCCTTGCCTACACTGCTACAAGGAGGATGCAGCGCAAAAAAAATGTCACTCTGCAATATTATAAAGAAGTAAGTAACAACAAAACTATAAATTACAAGAGCCAGCGGTACCAGTGGTAAGGGACGTAGAAGAAGACCACGGACCTTCGAGAACACAGCATAGCTAAAGTATCTCCAGTAGGAGATGGTCACGACGTAAAAAAACACGAAGCCCTTCTGGAAGATATTTATGGAGTTCATGACAGTGGGCGAAGCGAAAGAAATATACAAAGATTCAGTTATCTGGACAAAGGGAAAAGTCTTTAAAGAAAAAGTAATTACTAATTAATTAACCGACCAAGTCGCCAGTCTACAACAAAAGTGATACATACATACATTCGTATAGAAGTACACCAGCGTGCGTTGACATTCGCTTTGTATAGAGAATGTTACCGAGTTACGGGCAAGAGGCCGTACTGAATCGACAAAGGAGGTAAAGATTTCATTAACAATGAATACCGGTCATATACGAGTAGGTACAGAGTTAAGAATTAAATTTTGTTTTGTTTTATGTGACAATGTAAATTCAAGACGCTAAAGCTGCGCAGTAGAATTATGTGTAACTGGTAGCTCGATGATTGTAGGTTTGATATTTGTGGGTAATCCACAATATATATATATGTATACATTTAATCCACAATGTATGTATTTAAATTATTTTCATTCTCAGATCTCTTTCTCGGTAAAATTAACTCCCTTGTGAAATTTACTTGTTCTTGCAAACTAAAATAGATCATCGTAGTTAAATATTATAAAATACTAATAAATATTATCCATTACGTCATACATATGAAACTGATAAACTCCATTTTCGCAATTACATTCTTATATCATAAAGCTGAAGGGTTTGTTTGATTGAACGCGCTAATCTCAGCAACTACTAGAAATACTACCTACCACTACTACATCTCCAATTGAATAATTATACTTTCAAGAGCTATCCAAGTTTATAAAATCTTCTTTATTTCCATTTAAAAAGCAAGAAAAGCCGCAAATAAAGGTAGTTGCGAATAAAGTCCTAATTACATACAAACAACATTTACACCATCAATCTATATATATAAAATCGAAAGGTCAATCACTCATCACGAAACCTCAGAAACTACATGTGCTAGGAATCTCAAATTTTGCATAGGAGTTATTTATAGGACGTAGGTGCTCGCTAAGACGGGAATTTGCAATATTCGACTTTTAAGGGGTTGTTTTTGGGGTTGAAAGTTTGTATGAAACTTCGTTACTACAAATGCTAAGAATCTCAAATTTTGCATGGACGTCACTTTATGGACATAGGTCCTTATGAAGACAGAAATTAATAATAACGTAGTTTACGCAGGCAAATTGGCGGGCGGGCCGCTAGTTTACCATAAAAGCACAAAAAAATCAGAATTTCCTCAACCAATTCCCCGAAACAAACAAAAAAAAACTACTAAACAAATAAGTAATTTACCTACAGACCAGGACAAAAACTTGACAACCAGATACAGAGGTTGCCAGACAAATTGCGATATTCATACCAATGTAATTGTACCAATAACCGTGGTCTCGCTGTAATAGGATAATTATTACAGTACTGAACGTACTCGTATGTGGTTCTCGCAAAAACTGGCGTTCGACTCGCTAATGGTGCTATTATCCGTGTATGGCTTGTCACAGAGTAGATGAGATGTTGAGATAACGAGATATAAATATTTAGGGAGTGTTGTCGTCTGTACGTATATATTTTTTGTACGCTTCACGCAGTATCCCGTAAATAGGGTAGGGAGGGATTTCAGTACTGTGATACTCCAATCCTCGCATTGCACAACTTTCGAGATATTGTGTATGAGGTGGCGGAACTCAACGCTGCGCTTTATCTACCAGAGCGGAGAAAGGAAAATAATCAATGCAATTAATGTCTGTATTAATATGCAATGTCTCAAAAATTGGACGTATAGTGGAGGATGAAGTGTCTTACTTAACACTAGGCTGCCTCTATATGTGGAAAAAGGCATAAAGCTTCATTTTTTGCCTTTTTATTCACAGAATTAGAATCTTTTCATTTCATAAGTAATGCATTTATATCAATAAATAAAGAATAGAGTGATTTGTCGCTAAATTCATCTCAACGCCTTATAAGGTGATAAAAAATTATCTAAGTTAAAATGAACTTGAATTAATTTGAAAATTTTAAAGACTAAAAAAATCAGAGGCTTTTTAATTTTTTTCATTTTATAATTTTAATTAATAGTTGAGGCCAGTCATAGCACAGGGGCACAAGTAGGTGACTGTAAACTATACAGTTGTGGATTCGATTCTCACTCAGGGCAATTATTTTCATTTCCTCACTCTGGCAAAGGAAAAAAGTCCAGCGTTAAGTTCTTTCACTCAATAAGCAATATAGAAGTTGAAAATTAGGCTATGGTAGGTTTTATCATTAATCTCTCTCTCTCTAGTACAGAAGCCAAATATAATCTCTGACAGCTTACTCTGTGCACTTGCACAAATAACGTCGATATATAAGGCGTTGAGTCGATAACTACAAAAACGTCAGTCGGGTCCGCTTATACAACAATTACTCACCGACGCGACGACGTCTCCTTCTATAGCTTTCAACTATTGACTACTGTAATTTCTTTACTATAGCTATTTAACTCTACTATTATAGTTAACATTTTAGTATTGTCTCTAAAGTATTTGTTTGTAAGTGTTTAGGATATTTATATGATTTTTGCAAACGTTTGAAAAAGAAGGGAATTTATTGGCACAAAAATTCATGAAACTTCTTCTATATACAATACTATACAATACTACTTAATAATAACATAGTTCACGCGGTTTCACCCGCGTGAACTATGTTATTATTAATTTCTGTCTCCATGACTACGTCTTAGTGACATCTATGCAAAATTTGAGACTCCTAGCATTTGTAGTAACGAAATTTCATACAAACTTTCGACCCCAAAAACAACCCCTTAGAAATCGAATATTGCAAATTCCCGTCTTAGTGAGCACCTACGTCCTATAAGTAACTCCTATGTAAAATTTGAGATTCCTAGCACATATAGTTTCTGAGATTTCGTGATGAGTGAGTGACCTTTCGATTTTATATATATAGATATATATAGATTATAACCAACTATTTTAAAGTAAATAAGATATTAAATTTTCGAGATTTTTATATATTTTAAATGTAATTATTAAAACGAATTAATTTAATAATCATTAATGAGTTTCATTTAAAATATTCGAAAGTAACAAAAATATGTTAGTTCAACGGAGCAGTCAGATTGAATTATATATCCACTTTGTCAAGCTATATCCATTAATCGTTGTTAATTTAAATCTGGCGCTGGAATATTTTTACATCAGATATTTAAATACTCTATAAAGGAAGCCGAATTGAAAGTTTCTTCATTCATTCTTCTTATTTAATTTAAATAAAGTTAATTCAGTTCATCATCAGGAGCCATCTTTTGTCAACTGCTGGACATAGGCCAATTCTCGCCACCACACTCGATCCTCAGCTCTTCGGACCCATCCGCTTCCCGCCAACCTCTTTATGTCGTCGGTCCATCTGGCAGGGGGTCCCACTGTCGTTTTGTACGGGGTCTCCACTCTAAGACACGTCTGCCCCAGCGGCCGTCGGCTCTACGACAGATATGCCCCACCCATTGCCATTAATTCAGTTATTTATGATCAATCACTTCTTTAATTCATAATCTAACCTGTAACCAAAATGTGTACAATCCAGCGCTGCACTGCTGCACTGCCTTCCATTCCACCAAGTTGGCGTCAAAAATGTATGTTCTACATTCCTTATATAAAATTGACATTAACATTAATAAGTATCGAGAATTTTCATAGTAGAGAATGCAATAACATTCTAAGTCTGAAATTGGCAAGGAAAATCTAGTCCAGAAGAATGTGAGAAAAAGTTTATTTTATGGTATATACATATGTTTGTGTGATGTTATTATAACTTTACCTCTAAACTAATATTTTGAAATAAGTTTGGTTGAGTGCGCTAATCTAAGGAACTATATTTTCAGATTGAAAAAATTTTTTCGTTTTAGATAGGTCTATCGAAGACTTGTAGGGTCATGTTAATAGTTTCGATATAGTTTAATTATTTTCACTTAAATCCACTGGGGCGTAAAAGGTAAAAGCTAATTTTATATAACAGGAATATAATATAAACTGAATTATAATTCTATAATTAATGAATAATCCAGAAGTATGCCTTAAATTGATTTTATATGTACCTTAATAAAAGTTGAGGATCTAAGAAGACAAAAAGTTAACAATTTTAAGTAATTTCCCTTGGATTTTTTCTTACTTGTAGCATGCCTATATATAATAAATCCTTATATACGAGTATAGTGTCGTTGCATGCCACGGATCAAGTAACATCTATCGAATGCTGTTCTTGCCTTTCTGTATGCCGATGCCGCCTGCTTCCAAAGAAATGAAGGTATCAACCGGCTTTCCTTATAAATGTTTTGTTGACTTACATTCCGACCTGACTTTGCTTGTTGCAAATTCATAATACTATTAATTGTATGATAAAAAACAATACAAATATTAATTTACTAATTTAATTGGTTTTGTAAGTGTTTGGATATCTTTTTCTTTCCTTTACCATTTAAAATCTGTATTTGTTGGAAGTCAGTAAACAAAATTAAGAGATGACTACTAAATACGTAATACAAAACTATTATTTTCTAAATGAACTCTAACATTTTAAATAGTAAATAGGTATATAAGTATCAATAATTTCACTTATTATTTGTCAATTTCCTTTCTTTTTCACGCTGTATCCCGCACACAGCACCGTAGGCAGAGGGAACCTAATATTAAAACACTCCATTCCCCATAGATTGCATATCCGTAGCTGCACTGTGTGTAAGTTTTTAAAATAATGTTATATAATGTTTGGATTTATTTTAGTTGGCAACACATAATTTACCTTACTTAAAAAAAGTCTATAATAAAAAGAAACACATTCCCTATATAAATTTCAAACTCACTACCATCAATAATGCCGATTTAGTTGTAATCCCAATTAGGTAGCAAAGCGACCAAGTTAATAAATTTTCAAGAAAATTGTTATAAATCACAAACTCACCTAGTCGTTGAAATTTTCAGTTTTTCTCAACTATAAAAACTCAATTGTAAGGACTAAATAAAGTATTGAGGTAAGCTTTAGCTCCTTAAGTTCCATATATGTTGTATGGATGGTAGAAAAAGTAATAATTTTATGCAATTTTCGTTATAAACACCTATATTGAAAGCTCACGTGAGCTTACATTTCTTTTTCTATGAATATAAATGATAACTTGATTTATTATTTGAGCTTTTGTATCGAAGGTGATGTTTAAAAAAGCTGTGGCTATATATTTTATTTACTAAAAACAGAAAGCCTATAGAATTGTGTAAAAAATATACTATTGAATATAAATGAAGGATTTTTTATTTTATTTGATTGTTATTAAAGTTTATTTTAAAAAAACAACATTATATTTTCAACAAATACTAGGAAATTATCGTTAACTAGCGCACTCGGACGCGGCTTCGCCTGCTTGAACTATACTTCTTATTAATTATATTTATGAAATTATTTTACTATTGAAATTATTGTATTAAAAAAAACCTATGACCATAAAATTAAAAATAATAATTTGTCTATCAGCTAAAACTATTAATTACAACGGTGTTTTTAATGTTATGGCTGAACGTATAAATTATCCATCAAGAAATATATCTCGCAATCTAAAGAGGCTGTATCATTGCAGTCACCAGTTTTTGTGATAATGCTCATGGGATCGATTCCTGGCTGGAATCTTGAAACGTCACACTCCACATTTGGTTTAGTATGTACTTACTCTTAGTTCTATACAAAAAAATCATGTATGTTAGATGGAAAGATAGAAATGGCATGTTAAAATGTGCTGTAGAATTGTTTTCCTTGCTTAGAATTGATCAGCTTCACCCTCTTAATGTAGCAGGGTAGGCAGAGAGTCTTTAGTGTTAAAGATCTCCACTTTCCATCAGAATTTAAACCATTGAATGTTAACACTTTAGATTAACGGAATGGGGAAACAAAAGAAATGGAAGTGTTTTAAAAGGAACGGAATATCTTAACACTAGGTTTCCAGATTCCCTCTGCATAGATTGCTGAATACAGCTTCTTTATTTTCACAAATAAAAAGAAGCGGGAATCTAACCTATATCCATGACTTGACGCCAGACACTGCGTACATATACAGTACTAGTGTTAAAACACTCTGCCCTCAACTCCCAGTCTACTTTGTCTGCAGCTACAGCTGGTATTTGTATGTACATATATACATAAAATGTTAACTTTCAAAAGAACTTAAAAATGTATATAATGTATAGGTACATATGTACGTACGAGTGTTCTAATATTTTTGTTCTGTGATCCGATAGATGCATTTAGCATAATAATTAAGGCTTCATAGAATATTTAAATTTTTATATTTTTTATCAAAATAAATCTACTTCCCTTACTCATCTTGCAGTTTCTGAATAGATATGGAAAAAATAGTTTTTTCTTCCATATTCTTTTCACATTTCGCAGATAAAACAAAATTTGTCACTTCGTCGATCACTCCGTTGTCCACTTTACATAATATTATGTACATTTAAAGTCTTTAGTAAAACTAGTGGAGCAATATCTATACTAAAATTATAAAGCTGGAAGGTTGGAAGAGCTGAAGATCGAGCTCAGTAGCGTGCCACTGGAGAGGCCTATGTCCAGCAATGGACGAGGACAGGGTAATGATGATGATGATGAAGAAGATTTTTTTAGCTGAATGCGCTCATCTCAGGAACTGCTGGTTTGGAAAATATTTCATTTCCTGAATGGGAATCACTAATCAGTAAAAGGTTTTTCCTCGTTGAAAAATAGTTAAAAAAGCTTTCTTATATTGACTAATTCCTAACCCAATTTAACCAAAACCAAAAGCTCCCAAACAAATGTCATAACATGGCAATACATACATACATATGTTGTCATATATGTCAAACAAACGATAATTATGAAGTTGACCGTCCGTCCGTCGTCCAGTCGTAGTGCATAATGAACAAAGCACTGCTCTAACGAGATCGAGGCACGTAAATGGTCATAGAACAAGATCAGCTTAACAGAATTACTTTGTGTTACATGACATATTTGAGTGTATTAATTACGTTGAAAACAAGAATTAATAAAATCCTTGGTTACTTTTTGGTAGAACCAAACTTGATGTAGTAAAACGCGGCGTTAGCGGCGTTTGTCGATTAAGATGTCGAAATAAGCAATTAAAGCACAATTGATATTGAAATAGAAAGTGGAGGAATAATGATAGCTCATAAATATATACAATTAAAAACAAGGAAGGAAAATTAGGATTAACTTGGGGTGATGGGACAGCGTCGGACATAATGATTATAAACACGACGGTTGTGAATTCGATTCCCACTCAGAGGAATGAAGAAGAAAGTAGTAAGAAAGTACTCGTAGTAGTAGTAGTAGTATATTTTTATTTTCCCTGCTCTGATAAATAAGGAGCGCCATTAAGTTGGAAGTTGGGAATAGAATATCTTAACACTAGGCAACCGACTACACATACACTGACTACTACTAGAAAAAATTCCATCATAAGTTCCACTTCTATGACCAACGTAAGCTACAAAAGCCGAACGTTCATTACAACTGGCGATGGCGAAGGCGGCTAAATGCCTCCGAGCACGGCACTGTTGACACGAGCCGACACACTGATGCTTAGATGACACGATAGCTGTTACAATCATCACAATCGTTTGTTTAGCAATACTGGTAGATATACGAGGAGATACCGTTTGGAAATACTTGCCATGGGATTGATTGGGAAGTTTTGAATGAAATGAGATAGAGAACTTATGGGGTTCCAAAGGGGAATAGAAAACTTATGGCGTACTATTGGGGGTGGAAGTTGATATGTTGGTTTGCAATTCCATTATGTTCTAACCAACTCTTTTATAATACCCTTAATATTATTCAATATCTTTAACTTCATGCTGCATCCCGCATATATGACTATTCACCATAGATTAGGGAACATAGAGTTAAGACACTTCGTTCCCCATTTTGCTATTTTTGGTGTATTTTTAATTGCTTTGTCCTGTTATCAGGGTGAGGAAATGAAAAAGATCATTTCTTCGCGTGGGAATCGAGCACACAACCATCGCGTTTAAAGTCATAATCTGTGCCACAACAGCCTCTAAATGTCTTTTGAAAAATATGGGTATATTCTTCGTCGTATCGATAAAAACTGACAAAAAATATATATTTATTAGAAATCAACGCCATTCCATATAATATAATAAACGATAGCTGAACCCCACGCATAATACCACAATAAGCACCAACCTTACTTAACAGTAAACTAACAAAGCAATGCTCTAAACAGAACCATCAACAGCTGTATTTAACCGGCAATAATTGGCTATTAGTCCGTTGTACGGCGCTGGCGACGCGCCAGACCGAAGGTGTGACCGAAATACACCAAAAACAAACCTTTGGAAACATCGAAACTTCTTAGACATCTTGTTGAATGGCTGAACAAACGTTCCGTGGTGGATTTCGTTGAAGTATCAATTATTTTTTTGTTTTTTCTATTGTTATGGGGTTAGGGTTCGATTTTCACTTGAGGAAATGTTTTTGTGCAAGTGATAGTTGTGAAAATGAGAATCCTTCCTCAAAGAATGATATTACATATGAATGATTTAGATGCAGATTTAAAAATCTCAGTAATTTAGATGGTGGGGGAAAGTATGATGTCAAGATTGTTTAAAAGCTACTTGAAAATAAAAATATGTATGTTTTTTAGCTTCACCGCTACGTCCCTCGTATAGCCACAGGATCTGCATATGGAAACTAGTGTTAAAACACTCCGTTCTCCGCGCTCCGCCCAATTTTCGAGACATTTCAATTTATTGGCACGTTCGTATTGGTGTTAAATGAACATTAATAGATTAGAAAAGCTTTTCCATTCTAATTTCCGCTTGCCGCCATTTTAAAAAACCAAAAAATCTCGGATTTTTAAATATATACAGAAACATCTGTGTAAAAGCTTGTACATAAGTAGGACACAGTTCAAAGTAATCAGTCGATCGATGTGTAAACATTTAAAAACATAAGGACGAATCTAACATTTCTTTTGATGTAAATTAAAAGAACGTGCCAATTTATATTTGTATGTAGGTGAAGTTGTTTGTTTATCCGGAAACAAGAACATTTGTTAATTTATATATTTAAATTAATTACTGTTGTTGATTCAATTCCCGAGTTCCGAGATTGAAATGCAATGCTTCCAGAAATGGGGAGGTGTCTTAACGGGAACAGACTATGTTAATACTAGGTTCCCTACTTCTAATCTGTTATGTGTGAAAAAGCGGAAATAAAATTATCCTCTCCCCCATTTTCAAAGACGCACTTACTAAAAATATTACTAAAATTACACTTCTTGTGAACACCCTACCACCAAGACGAGCAGTACAAGTTACAACTACACATCCATCGTATATTAAATTAATACATTCTCGTACCTGCAAAGGTAACGAGATCTGAGTATCCGACAAGTTAATTCATCAAAGGCGTTCTAAGTGCCGAATGTCTATATCAAAATATAAAGGTACCGGCGACAAACTTAACTTTACCAACAAAAAACCTAAAATAAGCTCTAAAATTAGGGACTAAGGTCCAGATTTAGTCTGCCCGAATGAATTGAAATGTTTGTACGACATAAAGCAAGGGGCTGTCAAATCAATGATCACTCCAAGTCGTACAAGCGATGACCTGGCGCAGATTTATTCCCATTCCATAATACATTGTAGGATTGAAGATGCGAATGCGTGTAATAAATTCTCTTTCCTTTTCGATTTTGAGATTCGATTTCAGAAGTTAGGTTGTTGGCTGCGGATTTGCCTGCTGGGTTTTTATTTTTATATCTATTAGGTACATTTTTGGGGTAAACGAAGTGCTTCATTATGAAGCAGGGAGGCAAAGGTCCTAGTGTTAAAACACTCCGCTCCCCATTTTCCGCCAAATTCTCAAAGCATTAGGTATTGGGTGGCAGAACTCAAGACCGTGCTTTGTCCCGACACCAGAGCAAAAAAGTTAAAATATGAAATATTTCATCGATAAGGGGAGTGAACAATTAAAATACGCGAGATGAAGTAACCCATGACGACTTTCTGTCAATTGCCTCGTAAAAACATTGTGCGTCCAAGTCCAAAAATAAAAATAAGATAATTCACATACCCCAAGTGGGAATTGAGTTCGCAACTGTTGCTTGTAGAGCTTTCCTATTTCCTTCCCACTCTCATTATATTGGCACGCAACCTACTCGTATACATCTAAAGACATCACCGATAAATTAACTTCGACCTTGTAATTCTTGAGATAACGCCATAATGGTTTATGGCGTTATCTCAAGAATTAGATAAGAAGAATCACAAACATAGTAAAATAGAGAGTTTATTCGCGATAATCCATTTAATTTCATATACCTGACAGAGAAATAACTCGCAATGTCTAAGGCGGATTTCCTTACGAAGAAGAATCTCCTCGAACAAAAGTAAAAATGTAAATCGTTTTGTTCCACAATGTGAATGAATGTGTACAAGTCTGGGACATGAACCCTGCTTATAATAAATCTGGTTGCCGTTAGAATACCTAAGAGAACCAAATTTAGCAAATAAAGTAGTAAAATAAATAATTTGGACGTCCTAGTAGCCCAGTGGAATAGTGTCTAAGTAAACATGTAAAAGCTGTGGGTTCGAACTCAATTGAGGGAATATTTTTTAATATAGTCTCTACACGTATCACAATAGCCTCAAGTGATTGAAGTGCTCAAGGGACATTTGGAAAATAATAATACATATTTTGTAATGTAAGAATCTTACAAATAGTTAAAATTGAAAATTATTATTGTTTCACACTTTTTCCCGGTTTTCAAGGAAGACCGAGTAAACTTAGTGTCAAGTCACTCCGTTCTCTGTTTTAACAATATTGCGTGTTGAGTGACGGATTTTAAAGCTACGCGTTGCCTTGCCAAACTTTATGACAAAAAATTATTCCTCCGAGTGGGAACCGAATCTACAACCAACGCATTTATGACTAGATATTGTGATATTTTTTTCTATTTTATCAGAAAAAGGTATATTGTAAGTTATTATTTAATTTTTTGCGTTTTCTATATTAAAAGTTAATACTTCATGTTATGCTTCAGGAAATGAAAGGAAATTGTGCCTCCAGCTACTTCACGGGAATCAATCAATTTTATACTAATGTACATACAATCTTATACAATATTTGAAGTTTTTGTTCTATTTTCCCTAATTAAAGATGTTGTTCTAAACAACAATTATAAAAATTTTGCAATGTCTATAAAATTGGATACAAATGAATAAGATAAATCCGCGTAAATAAAAAGACCCCTTGATTACAAAACCGCGTTAAGCACAAAAAAAGCGGAAACTGTTCGTTTGATAAAAACATACATACCACCATGAGCACTATCTTCAGACATGAAGTACCGACAATAGAGAGAGAACACGTTCGCGGACAGTCGTTCTCTTGGCTTCGACACCAAACTCTTCTCTGATTCTGAATAAAATAATAAGAGAAGACAGTAGGCAATCAAGATTTTAGTTTGTAGTGACATAAAATGATAGGCTACCAATATTCTTTCTAATACACTCGAATACAATTAAGCAAAGAAGCACAAAAGCAGTTTTTGTCATTACAACAGTGTCAACACTCCTTTCCTTTCCTCCTCCTCCTTTCCTTTCCTCGAGTAGGACTCGAATCCACACCTATCGTGGTGCCATTTGCAGCTGCACCCTGCCTGCTGCACACTGCCTCTAATATGTACATTAAATTCGAACGTGTTAAGTCCAGGTTTATTTTAATTTGCCTGAAATATAAGTCAATGACACACGAAATCAGCAGGAAAGCGGGGATTAACTGCGGCATGCGCGTGCGCCGCGCGTCGGGAGACGAGACCATCGTTTTGTCATCACACGCCTTATTTCACGGACTATTTATACTGCGCCGTCTGCAGTCTTTGGGAGGTGATGTATTGAATTAAATTTTTGAGATTTTTTTTGTAAAAATAATGGATTGTAATGAAGCTTTTGGGATACAAGATGATCATGAGTTCAAATTCATTATCTATATTTTTCATACTTATTCATTGTATAAAGCTAAAGAGTTTATTTGGTTGGACGCTCTAATCTCAAGATATTTTTATTTTTAAGATTTACGCTGCAGGAGCACATATGAGATTAGGCAGAGGGAACCTAGGAACCTAGTGTTAAGACATTTCCTACTTTCCACCCAGAATAACATAATTCATTCTCACTCGTAGGAATGGAACACATAGCAGTCGGATTTACAATCAGTTGCGCTACGACAACGCCCAGATAGATGGACGGACAAATAAACATTCTTTAGTGTTATTTAAATCTATTACCAACATATATAATATTTCGAACAGCACCATAGCCATTACTACGAAACTTATAGCATACTGCATATCCAATAACTAAAACGCTTCGACCAGCTCACAAAGTCAGCATAACTTGCTGAAACTAATTAAATGAGGGAACTCCGGAGTTCCATGTGAAACAATTTGCCAGATAATAGCCTTATATTAGTTACGGCACTCTGAGCGACGCCCGGATATTACCCACCGAGCACTTCCGTGAGTGAGTGGCGGGTTGCTTCCCGTTCCGTTTGGAACATTTTAAAAAGGTATATAATTTAATAGTTTTATATATATGTAGATATACAAAACGCGGCCATTTTAGAAGAAAGAAAGATCATTAGTGAATGTGAAGTGAAAAATACACAAACACTATTAAAATTAAGTTTATCTACTTTTATAAGATGCACTTCCCGGCGCGTTATTCGCGCTTGACCGTTTTTTTTTAATATTTTCACCCTAATTTTCTGGTACTGCCAAAGCGATGTTAGGTGTCGCCAGTTAACATAGTGTTTCAAAATTGGGCTGAAAATGAAGAAAGAAGAGTATCATAACACTAAGTTTAAAACGGTTAGAATTTTATTTGCTATAATAAATAAATCACATTCATATTATCTAGTGGAAGTTTATTTAAGGTGTCATAAAGTTTACAGCCGCGATAAGGCGAGGCACCTCCACGACCGAGTGGCAAGTGGCAAGTGGCAAGTGTCATTGTTTAATTTATCACCTCGTAAAGGCTTTGATATGCGGTACATCATATTAATTATATCAAAATTATATACGTGTTTTTAACAATATTGTTGATATTGATATATAGATTTAAATATATATAAAAGTGAAGCCATACTTTTAGGTTTAGGCACAGGGACACAAGCGTGCTACTGTAACGCAACAGATTATGGATTCGATTCCTACTCGAAAAAATATAAAACAGAAAAGGCAGCTTCACAATTTTTCCAATCATATTCCATTTCAAAATGTCTCTCTATCTATACTTATATAATAAAACGCTCTATTTACGGCCGCAAGCCTAGGCTCGAGACTCTTGGGGGGTGCTCTTTCCTTCTTGGAATTATGAAAACAAATTGTTCATGATTGAATGTATATATAAATAGGTATAGAATTAAAAGTCACTATACGTGCGCTGCAAAAGAAAATATTATAACACAAAGTAATTCGGTGTATTAAATAAATAATTGTGTAGCTCAAGCGGACGAAGCCGCGGGTGGGTTGCTAGCTAGTTATAGCAAAACTTATATTATATAGATACATTGCAATTAAAAAAATATCTATTCAAAATTAAAAATAAGTAAGGTCATCCTTTATATGCAGCTAGGGTAGAAAGGTCTAAGCCTAGGCGTGTTGTAATTAGTCGCTAAATTCTTTGAATAACTTGAATACTCCTAACAAAGGGGTTGATGTTAATTAAATGTTTTGAATAGTAGGGGTGAGATTTCTTTCACGCCACGTTACAAGGTGAATTTGAAACTTTTATTTGTTTTTGTTAATGTCATCTGAACTTTAATTAATATGTGAGGCTATCATGGCGCAGTGGAACAGCGACTGTATATGCGATGGTTGTGGCTTCGATACCCTTTCAGGGATTTGATTTTTTTATTACTTCCCCACTCAGGTAAGGTAAAGTACGTTTATGTAATTGGAAATTGTAAGGGGGCGTGGTCAAGTAGTCGTGGTCCCCTTGCTTACGGTAGCAGTATGGGTTCTTCTTCGTGTCAACGCTGACAGTTTAGGGGTGGACAAAACCTGAAGTCGGTATGTGGTTTGTCTGCCATAGTGCACTATAGGCTCCTCCTCCACGTGGCTCCTGGAAGCCGCTAGATCCGGTAACGTAGGGCTGACTAATTCAGTCCCCATTATGAATTGGAATCGCATATAACCGGATGGACAGTAGGATCTTAGTCTAGACACTACGTTTTCCGCTTCATACCCTAAGACTAGACACGGCGAGTTAAGTGGCGGAACTCAATGCCGTTCTTTGTCTTTCGAAAACGGGAAAATAAAAATGTTTCATTCAATTTTTTTACATTCTGGAACACGAAACTGCATATATCGCATTCCGACAGATTTCTTATTTATATATAGGTATTAAAATGTTAATAAAATTAACATTTTCATAACTTAGTATAATAACCTTGGATAACAAACAAAGAAAATATTACAAAGAATTTCCATTCGTAGTGCAAAAAGGAACAGATAAAGCAAATCTTCCTGTGAGAATGAACTTTTTTTAGTAGAAAATTAATTAATGGTCAAATTAAAATGCGGAAAGAATAACTAACTGTATTTCAAATCCGGAATTTAATTAACTTTTCACGTTTTCTAGTAAACTTTGCATCTTCAGATTTTTAATAATCCGAGTCTGAAATTCTGGATTTTATTTTAAACATGTACTTTCATATTTTGAATCATCGCATCACCCAAGTAACGTAGTGTTTAGTGACGTAATTTAACGCCGCGCTTTTTTTTGTTACCAGAACTAGAAAATATAACGCACATACGTAGAGTAGTAGAGTAGTTAAACGAGTAGAGTAGTAAGAGAGTCCTAGTCCTCGAGCCAAAATATTACATTGCCTACCTACGCTGCCATTTGTTTGTTAATTATGTAATTAATATAAATAAATAAAATGGAAACTTACTAATTTCGATTAGTATTTCAAATTTACAGAAATGTTATTCTTAAACGAAAAGACCTATATTTCTTAATGCCATAAAGGCGGATTGATAGTTCTAAAACATAACGCGGCATTCACCGTATCAATTCAAATAATAGACAACGATGTACATTAATAATAAACATATAATACATATCTCAAAGAAAACCGACTCCTCACGAGACAAGAAGCCTTAACATTATGATATACTTGTTTTTGAGCCAGGTTTTACCTGTAAATTTTGTTATATTCTTTTACTTACAAAAATTGCCGTCTTGGCGCAGAAGCACAATCATACAACTGCAAGTTAATATACAATCAATGTCCGGCGTTAAGTTCCGCCACTCAACACGCAATGTCTCGAGAAATCGGCGGAAACGGATGTGCGGGATTCAGTGTGAAGCTAAAAATTATATATAACTGACACCATAATATTGAAATTTGGAAATGTATTTCTGTAATCTATATATTTAAAATATTTATGAATTATTTATCAATGTAATTTTATTACTGTTAGTCTAATCTAGTATGCAATTTTCGAAACTGACCCGAGCACCGAACTTCACACCAATTTCATACTTGAAGATGGTGAAAGAAAGTTAGTAGTCTCCCTCCCTCTCACTTAATATCCCTCATAGCAGAGTGCTAAGACACTTCGTTCCCCACCTTACACCCAATTTTAAGACATTGCGTGATCATCAATTAAATAAATATAAGAATAACAAAACTATTTTTAAAAATGCATAAAAGTCATACACAGCATCTCCTTACAATATAAGAAAGACGGTGTGATGACAGGCCGGCGATATCGTGGCATGAATTATTCATCTACGAGTATATTCTATACGAGTACTTTAAACAAGCACGTTTCGCCATACTGTAGTTTGGATATTTGCTTCATAGAAATGTATAACAAGTTGGGTCTTAGATCTAAGAGTTTCTTCCTATTTCAATGATCTGTCTAGATAAGAATATTGTAATGTTAGAAAACGGAAGCGGTTAACGTTTTTAAAATAACACGATAAAAATACATACCGTCTATATGTTTGCAACGTACTCGGATAGAGGTTCCACGTAATTACAATAAGTGTCATGTATCACTCAATGACAACACTAAACACTAGATACCTTCCAATCAGGGCTTCCGTCTACAAGCAACTGTTCCCGTTTGACACAATTCCACTGCTTTTATTGTCTTTCTCAAATAAATCTACCCACTTTTACACAAGTACGGTAACAATAAATAATATATTTATTTTTTATTTACATATAAACCATGTAAAAAGGTCGTATCGAACCACAAACTAATTTTATATCCATAGTTATAAAGTAATAGTCCTAAGGGTGTTTTCTTTCAATGGGGTTCCTATAAAGCGGAAACTATATTGAAATGCTCTCAGCCAGACCGACATTTATGAATATTATTTTTACATCAAAGTGGGAAATACGATTGAGCTTTATGAAAAATTATGGTTTGCAAAAGCTCCGAGCTATCAAATAAAGTTACAAGTTTAAATTTTCTTTCGAAAAATATGCATTTTATATCTTTTTTTATCTCATCTTTGAGTGTCTTGTTTTATAATATATATTTTTTAATCTCATTTCCCAGTGTCTTAAGACACTAGGTTCCCAAATTGCGTTTGCCTACCCTGTGAAGTTGTAAAAAAATCTCATTTCTCACATTCACCTTTGAATCGTCAAGTTACTTTCAATGGTCAATAGTGTCTGACAGTACTAAAGGAAGCCACCACCCTCATCTTCTGCATTCTCCAGGATAAAAAATAGGGTTTTTAATTGTCACTCAATTTATAAAGACACAATTTTATGTCGTAGTTTTAAGCTTCACTCTATGTGCCTCACAAAGCATTGTGGCTAAATGGAATCTGGGAACTTAGTGTTAGGACACTCCGTTCCCCAATAAGACATTCAAATATTTTGCATTTTAATTCCAACTTATTTTGATATTATCAAAAATTACTTTATGTCATTGTGAGAAGCTGTTCAATTCCTGCTCAAAGAAGTGGTTATATTATTTATTTCATCTATTTCACGAACTTTTCTATATCAAAGGACTGCACTAACGCGGCCCTATATTCTCATATTATTTATTATCAAAGATATTCTATTTATTATGTAACTAAAACCTTAACTCAACCAAAATGTAAATCCTGTAAACAAAGTTATATTAGATAGTTTCGAAATAATTCAATAACAAACAAACAGTGGCTCTGAGAGCGTCACGGGCGTGACCAGAATGGTGAACGTGTCCAGAATATCCATTTCAGTCTAGACTTAGCCTATGTTTCATATTATTTACCTAGCTACTCGAAAATCAGATGATATTATAGAAATATAGTAACAGTTGTAAAGCGCAGACTGCCTGAATTCGTGATAGTTTTAGACTTTCTTTTATTTATATAGTTTTACTTTGTATACTGCATTTAGCAGCTATTGTTAAGACATACCCCAATTTCCACCTAATTTTTGAGACAGCGTGATGAATGGCGGTACTCGATGCAGTGCTTATTACCCGAGCAAGAAAATCAAAATAAATTAATTTCTCCCAATGGGACTCGAACCCACAATCATCGTGTTTACAGGCAGACGCCGTGCCGCTGCGTCGCGGTAGCGACTGTATTTCCACTCTATTGAATATGTTCATAGTATTAAGTTTGTCAAAGACGATATGATCGATTTGCTGTTGTAGATCGAGAAAAATTATCAAATTATAACATCATACAATATCCTTTATTGCACAAAAACAACAAAATTTTACACAATTTATATACAAAATTAACAAAAACATGTACAATAAGGCGGCCTTATCGCTTGAAGCGATCTCTTCCAGGCATCCTTTGGTTGTTGGAATTGTATAAAAAAGAAGGTGGTGGGTGGTGCATTAAATTATAATATATTATAATAATTATAATATAACATCATTTTCCACCTTCAACTATTTTTGAAATGTCACATGTTAGATCGCGGTAAGGACCAATTCATACATAATAAAACATACATTACGTTTCAATTACAACAGTGGATTATTTATTATAATTAAAATTATATTATAAATGTGATTTTAATTATATAATTTTTCACTATTTTCGGATTTAAACTTACAATTTGCTATAAATTTAGTACCGCCCATATCACTCATACAATGAATTAGACAAAAACTTCGTGATAATTTCTTGCAATTTTATTCCTTGTGTATAAATATAGAAAATCGATATGTATCTAAATATTGATATCGATTGAATATACATTAAATAACTTATCCCTGACAAAGTAGAGTGGAGAGTATAAAAAACCTCTAAATATCCGGTCGCGGTGCGGCCTCCGTAAATTTTCGTAAAGGGTTGTCAATTATACTGTTTGGAAATGATTAAATTAATTATCTTATAATGAATTCTTATAATATTTGACTATTATACTAATTTATATTTTTTACTGAGACCAATTCTTGTGCAAGGGCACCAGAGTGGTTGAGCTCCGCCACTCAACCTGCAATGCCTCCAGAATTTGGCGGAAAGTGGAGAACGGAGTTTCTTAACACTAGGTTCTCTGCATACTCTGCTGAGTGCGGTGTGCATATAGGGCAAAGCTTATTTATTTAAATTTTTTATTGGTATTCTCGCATTTCCCGCTTATTTGTGAGGTATCATTTTCACTCTATTCTCGTCTACTGCGTGACATAGGCCTCTATTGGAACGCCACTGAGCCAACTGAGCTCGATCTTGGACTACGCTTACTGAAGCGCGGTCTCCACTCCAGAAGAACAGGTAGCCTGAAGTGGCAGTAGGCTGGCCACATTTATTGCAGAACCTATGTCCTTTGGAATAAACACTTTAGTATACTAAATAATTATTTGATATATTACTTTCTCTTTACCGATTTCATGAAATGCAAGAACTTCACAAACTTAATAAAATACGTAGTTTATTACTTAGATTACTACAGAGAGACTGAGACCACCACACCACAGAGACCATCCTGTGGGTTGAACGTGCGAATATCGGGAATGAGGAGTGAAAGAGGAGTTTGGTGTTTTCTAATTGCGAGCTAAGTGTGAGCAGAAAAAAAAAAGTGTAGGCTTGAAGATATTTGTTTTTAGTTTATTTTGTAGGTATAATATTTCCTTATTTTAAGTAAAAAAAATGTGATAAAGGTTATTTAACGTATGATATATCCTTTTCCTTTTAAGAACCTTCCTTCTAACAACCCTAAGTTCCTTGTCAGGGGGTGATAACGCTGCATCGAATCGACAGACCGGTGAATGAGCTAGTAGAAAGGGATTCAACTTTATTACCGTATATACGCATTTGATATTGAACTTTATGTTTTCATACAGTTTTATAGGCGCGATCGTTACTGCCCTTTGTGGATAAGGTCTTAATAAAATAAGTATTACTATATGTGCGGCTTCGCCCTCTAATTCGCCCGCTACTCAAATTGAAATAACTGAGGATCCTAAATTTTGACAGAAGCTTAAACGTGGCCTTCTTCTATACATGGGTTTGACAACCCAATAAGATATCTTCAATTCGGATCTGTAGTTCCTGGGATTAACGCGTTCAATTATACAAAATGTTCAGCTTTAAAGTATATTTTTATAATAAAACGTTAGTTACCTATATAGCTTTAGAGTAAAATGCTATCCCCACTGGCGCAATAATGGCGCCCCCTATAAGCATATAATACTAGAAAATATTTAAGATCATATCTTAAATATTTCACACATTTTCTTTAAATATTTAAAGGCAACGACAAAATAGGCTACGAAGTAATAATAAAATTATCTTATGTACGTATGTATATATGTATGTATGTAGATAATGGCAGGTAGACGTACCTAGTGCAGCCACAGCATCCTTAGCTGGAACGTAATCAGTTTATTAAAGGAAATTGATTTTCTTAGAGACTCCTCGAGGCGTCGTCTTGAAATATTCATAGTAAATTTATAAGGTTTTCGCTTTTTAATTTAAAATAAACTATATTTTTTATTAGATTTTGCAATGTGTACAAAACGTTATTTAGTTATTAACAGTCTATATTTAACATTTTAAATAGTTTTTTTTCACAGACAAAAAGATACACTTTTTAATGTAGCAAAATTTCACCCCGATCCTCTTGGAAAGCGTTAATTTCTTATCGAGCTACATCGAAATTCTTATACGCTTGTTCAAATTTATTTATGTTGCTATCATCACTGTAAGGATTTTTTTAATAGAAAAACGAGTACCACCTGATGGTAAGTGATCACCGCCCACGACCCGTGTATCACCAGAGGAGCTATTCTGCCGGCCTTTAAGGTGGAGATAGACCTGCTTTTTGAAGGTACGAAAGTCGTATCGAAATGGAAACACTGCCGGTAGACCATTCCACAGTCGCATAGCGCGTGAAAGGAAGTTCCTACGAAGCCGCACAGTAGTGGAATGCCACGTATCTAGATAGAAGATATTTTAACTTTTATTATTTAACACCATTTTGACGTTCTTCGGAAGTGTCTGACGTGACATTTCAATAAAATTGTGCCAGAACTCGGCGAGATGCTTATGTTTTAAATGTTTTGATTTCCTTGGTGTGGCCAGTCAAAACATGCATATTTCGTCTAGCTAGACAATTCACACATTGTTTCTGTTTCTATTAAATATAAAGCATCTAAGAGTCATTCATAATAATCAGTAATTGTAAGTAATGGTCATTGGTTCGATTTATACTTGGACAATTTACCCTGCTATATAAAAGACGTAGACCAATAACCGGTAAATACGGAAAGACGTGCATGATATGTATTTTCGTAAACTGTAAAATTGAAATAAAAAATTTTATTAACATATTTGATTTCTTTAAAATATAATCTACAATATTAAATTTTCAAGCTTCTCAAATCAATTCAAATCTGATGAAATGATGCATTGGATTAAAGAAAAGCAGCTTCACGCTTTTTCCACATGGCAGAGTATGCAGAGAGACAACTAAAAGATTCCGTTCCCCACTTTTTGAATAATTTACATAGTGGTGCTCAACGCCTGCTTCGTCTACTAGAGCGAGAGAATGAAAATATCATCGCGAGGAGATTGAACCCACAACCGTCACGTTTTAGTCAACCAGTCCCACTGCGCCACAACGCACCACCCCCCTCCCGCCCACCTGGTTATTCTAACTTAATTATCCAAATATCTCCCTCTTCACTTTAATCAATGACTTAAATTAATAACGGCGCGTCTACTGTTAAGTGCATTAAAGAACATTAGAGCTAACTCAGCAGGTGTCAAACGATTTGAACCAAGACGTCTTCCAAGGTATAGACATGTACATATATTATGTTATTGGAGATGATAGGGTGAAAATTTGGTATGGTTATAGATTCAAAGCCCATTTAGGTAAATATTTATTCACACTTAATTGTTTTCTCGAATTACTTAAATACTTGAAACCGTCGTAGTGCAGCAGAACAGCGACTGATTGTAGACGTGACGGTTTTGGATGCCATTTCCACTTGTGGGAGTGAATCATTTCTCCGCTATAGTAAATAGACAAAACTTGAGATTAAAAACAATATGTAACTTTGATTAGAAAGCTTTTTTTACAAAAAAAATCATTAAAATTAATTCATATTTAAATGCAAAATCGCATAATAAACATACAAAAACAACATACAGTCAAATTGAATCTCTTCCATTATAAAATCGGTAAAAAATTAAATAAAATTGTAGTCAAAAAACTTATTTAGGTAAAACAACGTCCTTACAAAAATGTCGGATTTTATCACTAAAATGAAGATGGAGAAGGATCTCTTGTTTAAACAGGCCTTCGGAATGTTAAATAGACTATTTTAACTTGAGATAAGCCGATTAATCGCTCTCCTAATCTAAATCTATTATTTGATACAAAAATAAATTACTCTTCAGTCGCAAAATGTAAATAACACTGATGGCTTTTCCTGACTTTCTTTATTTAGATATGGCCGTCGCTATAGTAGTTTAGATATGTATAGATATGTCTTCCAGCTTTTTTTAAACTGCAGGAGACGCAAAGATTATTTTTTTAAATTTTAGTTTATTTTTTGTTAAACATATATTTACGTCATGATGATGAGAAACATAATTAGACTTCAGGCCATCTCCAAAAGTTTTTTTTTCAGCTTGTGTGAAGCTTGTGAGCTTATGTCTTATCCACATTAAAATACTTATATAATTATTTCCTGGCAGGGCAGCCATATATTGTGTCAACCACATAAAAGATCCGTTTATAAGTAATCTTTATATAATAGAGATAACGAATGAAAGGATCTTGGAACCGTGCCTTGACTCCACCAGAGCGAAGAAAGGAAAATAAATAAATATTACAATTCTTCGAGTGGAAATCGAACCCACAAGCTGTCGCGCTTACAGTCATAGGCTTGTACTCCCTCTGCCTATCATGCTACATGCGGGATACAGCGTGATACAGCTAAAAAAATAAAAATAAAGTGTCTGAACACTACTGTAACAAGATTCTAAATACTCAACCATCGTGAACGATTATCAGAAGCGAACACAATTGGCAAAGATCCTGCTATTCTAGGAATTGCATTCGATAGAAACGCTTTTAGAAACCAGCTCGAGCCGATACTGTGATCGTCACTTCATTTCTCCTTAGACAAGGTGTTTATTTTTTTTAGTTAATAAAAGAAATAAACATAAAATCAATATTATTGTAACAAGCGGAAAGTGGATATCAGAATTTCTTAAATACTAAACATTTTTTTTAAAACAACGCGACTCAGGCGCGAGTTCCAATCCTTGTAATACGTAAAAACTTTTATACGTTTTTTAAAATACTTTTCTTTTTAGAGCTTCTTAACTTTGATATGAAAGAAAGTTAAAACATCACCTAGTTTTATAACTGAACAGAACTTGAACTTTTTGTAGAAACTGATAATATATTAAAAAAATATCCTAGAATTATATTTAAAATATCCTAAATGTAAATTATGTATTTCCATCTCCCCGCTCTTGTAAGCCAAGGCGCGGCGTTGAGTTCCACCAGTCAACGCTAGATTCTCTTTATTTCTCTTCTTCTCTTTATTTTTTTTTTGTAGATTAATTTGCTACATAATATAGAGTCTCCTCTTATATATGTAGGGTAGTTATAATATACACATCAATATTCCAGCCCATATCAAAATCTCATCGAATCAACTCTGCCAAATCCTACCATTTGGCTGTTCCACAGCTACTGTTATGATCATATATGTAGATTTATGTCTGAAATAATATTTTATCACCGTTTCACGTTACATTGTTATTTGTAGATCATATAAGGATATTGTATAATTGCTACAGAAATTCGGATGAAGAATTTTTTTTCTTTTTTCGGAAAAGATAAAGATATTTTAAGACAAATAATATTAACTTTGAAGCAACTTTTAATTTTAAAGCAATTTTATAACGTAAGAAATATGTTAATTTAAAAATTATTATTGAATCTATAGCTGTTATAGCGCAGTAGATGAGACTGTCAATAGGTATATTCGAAGGTTATGAATTCAATTGACATTGAATTATGTAACTACTAATTATTTGCACTATTCTTAATAGAACAGAGTGTCTTTACACTAGGTTCCCAGGTTCCCTCTACCTACCCTGCTTTGTACTGAATACAGCGTAAAGCTATTTGCACTATATTAGAGTCTGTGTGTGAGTGAATCAGTGTTATTACGTATTTAAAGAAACGCTTCACTCCCTTCTTCTTTTCACCGTAAACATAGGAAATAAAATTTTGGCGATTTAAGGAGAATTCCTCTTAAGGACCATAAAAAAGTCAAAATTAAAATCAAAATCTACCAAATTTTCGAAAACATCTACATAAATTAAAATATTTTACAATAATAAAACTAAATATACTCGTGTAGTATGTGATTTTTTTCTAACTTTATTGAGATTTTCATTTCAATAAATAACTCAATACAAAAAACAAAAAGAAGCAAATACTATAAAAACGTTACAGGACATTTAATAAAGATATACAACGAGAGAAATACCATGGAATAAAGACCTACTTTGAAACATAAAATATTTATAACATCCACTGTAGCGCAGTAGAACAGTGTCTTATTGTAAACGCGATGATTATGGGTTTGATCCTAACTCAAGGTATCTTAATCAAATGTTTATAATTTATGTATTATAAGTTAAATTGAGAGTTATTTCTTGTTTTCCCTAAATCAAGATTTTCACGCTGTATCCCGCATATAGCAGGATAGGCAGACAGAACCTAATGTTAAGGCTCCATATCGCATCTTCTGGGAAAATTGCGACGCATTGCGTATTGAGAAGCGGAAATAAACAATGACCTTTGTCTTGTAACCAGAGCGTAAAAATTAAAAAAAAAAATTACCCCGAGCGAGAATCGAACTCACAACCGTCATTACAGTCAAACATCCGCACCGTTGCACCTACTATTCATTCATTCAGACAAATTAGCTACATTTGTAGTGAACTAAAGTAAAATGGTGCTGCATTACGTACAGCTGCAATATATCGCATCGCATTAGTGTCTAAAGATATTAATTTACCCGACTCATAACCACCCCTAGCTAGGGGGTGGAATGGACATTTTAATTCAAACTCGTATTAGTATGAGCTTTTGGTTATAATAACAAGTTGATTTAGATATTAGTGTTTTAAAGTTTTTGTTTGTATTTTAATTAATATATAGATTATATGCTCATTGGAGCCGTTTTGGTACAGTGGCACTATGTCTTGGTTTTACAGTCTTTTTTACTACCGCAATGGTTGTAGATTCTGTTCAAAATGGAAGGAATGATTTATTTTCATTTTCTCGCTCTGGAAATAATGTCTCGAAAATTAGATGAAAAGGGGACAAGGAATGTCTTTATACTACATTATTGTTTAAACATATAGGTTGGTATGTGTTTTCTTGGTAGAAAGACTCAGTAAAGCTACTGCAGTTAGAGTTTTCTCTTCTTCTGATAAATACTAATTCTTATTCTCCTTATACCATGCGAGCGAAGTCGCAAGTAACTGCTAGTGTGAACATAAATAAATATGTTTTTTTACGTAAATCTCGACAACAAAAGCGAAAGCCCGTTGCAAAATTACTTTATTTGTATTGATATTAATAAATAGAATACGCCATTTACAATACAAACCCTCGCGGGGGTGAATTGGATAGTATGCAACATATTTCAAATAATAATTTAAGTCCATTTGCAAATATTGCATTGGAGAACAAAATATAATATACCCTAGATGATATTACTAATTCTTTTGTTGAAAAAGAAAATATAAGGTATCAAAATATTCTCTGTATTATATGGAGAAAATTATTACGTTAATTCGACTTATTATAGTGAGGGCAGTCGTGGCTCAAGGTCGAAAGCGTGCGACTGTGAATACGACAGGTTGTAGATTTGATTCCCACTTGAGGAAAATAAATTAATATTTTCATTTCCTCGCTCTAATAACGAGGCAAACGCGATGTTGAATTCCGCCACTCAACACGCAAAGCCACGAGAATTTGGCGACGACGAACGGAAATATCTCAAGAGGAGCGGAGTGTTTTATCACTAGGTTCCCAGGTTCCTACTGCCTCCCTCCCCATGTTCCGCACACAGCGTGTATGAAGGTAAAAAAAATATATAGTAGTTTTTACTGGGGGCTTCGCCCTCGTGGTCATATGGAAATAACTGTAAATATAACACCGTGAATACCATAAAAAATACAAATAATGATAGCGTTCTTCCCCAAGTTCCTTACAAGTATAAAGTTTCGCAAGATTTTGATATGGAGGAGTCGCGTGCCGCTGAGTAAATCCAATTTTTAATCAACTTGCTATACTCTGTTATACGAGTATGTAGGGTGACTTCCCTAAGACCTTTGCATTAGGGTAGTTGTATTTTTTTAATATAAAAAATTAACACGAATCTGAAAGTCCAAATGAATGGATTTACTTTTAGGCATATTTTGGGGAGACATATTTTTAGGGTTCCGTACTTTAAAATAAAAATTCACCCCTTATAGGATCACTCTGTTGTCCATTTAACTGTCTGTCCGTCTGATAAGGCCATTTTTTCAAGATCACGTGGAAGTGTTAATGAAATTAATATCAAATGATATTAATACAGGTTTACAGTCAATTAAAGCAAAGAAAAATTCAAGCGTTTCTGTTTCGTTTTTGCCGCATTTAATATAAGATTCGGCGCGGAATGTAAACCCATCCCGCAATTATGAAATTTGGTAAGAAGTGAAAACATAGAGAAATAAAGGAAAATTCTGAAATTGAAATAAATAGATACTATATATAGATTATTTATATTATTATAATAGATAGATAGAAATTTTAGAGAAGATATATAATCTAATCAACTAAATAATAAATTTATTATTATTTAGATAAATTGTTATAGTTATATTGTCAATTTATATATATTTAGGTATATTTTTACCATTTTAACCTAACCTAATATTTTCTTGTCACCCTCGAACGACCCTAACAAAATACTATTATTGTTTACGTTACTACGACATTATACGCGAATACACAGCATACTTTACACAAGCCCCTCAATTCTCATAGAAACAAATAACCTAATAATATAAGCAGATATGTCCCTTACAACTTTATTGGGTGATGTTTCTTCAAAATATGTGGTGAAAAGAGGAAAATATGGTTACTTTCAATCCTTTATGTCATTTTTGTGTTGAATTTTTTTTTTCTACTAAATAGATTATTTTAATGTGAGCTGACTAAGTGCAGAGATTGTGGCTATCCTAAAGAGGATCGGTTAAATTCATTATTTTTATTTCCTCAGTGATGATATGTATATAGTTAGACAGAGTGTCTCTGGCCCAATAAGATCTCCAACGAGAAACTGTGGTACCTCTGCTCCAAGACGCCGATCGTCCTCCAAATAAGGCGCCACAAGCTGACGACCTGAAGAAGGTTGCTGGCTTCGACTGGATGCGGGAGGCGGAGATTTTAGTGGCAGAAGAACCAAAGGTGATTAGGCTAACGCGGCCCGAGGCGAAGCGAATTGTCCAGAACAGAGTGCGATTGCGACGCACTGTGGAGACCCCCTACAGGACAATAAATCAAGTAAGTTAAGACTGAGTTTAATTTACCTTGATCGTGATACATTAGACTACAGTTTCATATAGCCTATTGTATCTGAACTGGCAGAGAGTGAAGAACACAATGACATTTTAATTGTCTCTGGTTTTCTGTGAAATTGGAACAGATAATAAATAAAACGTGCGAAACGGAGTGTCTTAACGTTGGGTTTCCTCTGTCTACCCTGATGTGTGTGAGATACAGCGTAAAAGTGAATAAAAAAAATAGAGAATAAATAATAAATTAATATAATGAGGTTGGGAAAGCTTAAACGTATGTAATCACTAAGCGCAATAGCACGCGGCGCGCTAATTACTGTATTGTTTACTGTGCGATGAATTATGTTCTACCACACTATCGTCTAAAAGTATTTAGAAAAATAATTGTAGTAATATTTAAATTGAATATAACGATTTTAGGCAATTTTTTTTATTTTTATTTTATTGACTAAAGATGTATTTATTTAGCTTCACGCTACATCCCGCATATAGCGGGGCGGGCAGAGGGAATCTAGTGTTAAGCTTAAGACTCTCCGCTCCCCACTTACTGCCCTATTTTCGTAACGTCTTTATATGTCAACTTTTTTTAAAACTCGTTGCATTACACAACGCCACTACGCTTTCCGCTACGGAAGCATTAGGATGACTTTAGTTTAGTTAAGACCATTTATGTCGAGAATGGGTGTAGGTATCAAGCTGAAATCAATATAATCTACGGTCTCTCCAGACTTTAGAGCGCAGAAAAAATCGAGCTTCTAAGTAAACGAGGAACGAAACGAGGAGGAAGATACGAGCATTTATGTATTGTTATCAAATTTAGCATGAGGTGAGAAAAAATCAAAATGATAAATTAAAGAATAGAATAATTACAAACTTATATTTGTACTTCGTTTCATACAAAATATGTGCATACGCCCGCAAACTTACCTTTGTCCAGTTGTATAAGTACCCAATGACCTACAATCCTGAAAATATTATGGAACCGTCGGTGGGCGAGGCCGACTCGCACTTCACTATTTTTCTTATATAAGTCAGTAATAAGCATCAGAAATCAGTTTTAATATAGCAAGGATATCTTTATAAAAAAGAATAAGCGATAGTGTGCACGCTACTATAAAAGCTCATTTTGGTGCTGAAACAAGGTCTAATTGCCCGCCATTACAGGTCGGCTTTAGCCTAAATTTGCATACATTTACGTAAACCGAACCTGCGAAACGCCCTCGGTCCGGCGCGGTCTAATTATTAATATGAATGATGTTTTTAATTACATGTCCCATTGCCGATTAGCTTTTAGACTGAGGCCGGCGCGGCGCGGCGTACAGCGCCTGACTGAAAACGCCATGGTTGTAGATTCGATTTCCAGTCAATCAATTCCTGGGTCTGGAAACAAAGCGTAGCATTGAGCCACTGAACACGCAATATCTTGAAATTAGGCATGGAGAACAGAGTGTTGTAACATTAGATTCCCTCTGCCTGCCTGTAGGACTTATATGTTATTAAATGACTATTAAATAAACTAACCAAATTACAATGAAAATACCATCTTTCTTTTAAAATTCCGCCAAAATTCATACATGCAACCCCATATGTAGATTAGAAACGAAAAGTACAAGTTACAGCAATCCAATTTGAAACTGGTCACACAAACTGCCGGCCCGCCACCATCTTTACTGGAATCTACACATAACACTGCCTTTTAAGCCACGATTGGACTTTGTCCAAAACGAGGATGTAGAATATGAAAAATTTGTATCAGCAGTTTTTTATTACAATATAAACCTTACGAGTATATATCTAGTATCTTAATAAAACTGCCTACAAGAGAATAGACAGTGGGAACCTAGAGCTAAGACACTTTATTCCCCATTTTTTGCCGAATTCTGAAGATCACACATTGTGTCCCTATGAAACGTCCGTAGAATATAATAATAGGTATATTATAAAATTCTAGTGCTTAAAGTAGATTTCGATTTTCAATATTTCCACACCATATCTAGGAACATAGAATCCTTGGTAGCAATTTGGCAGAACGCTAAATAGGGCAGTAGTAAAGTCGCCAGATGAACTTATCTTAACACGAGTTGGCTCGCTTCTGCCTTCATTCATGATACATCTGTATGATACACGACGAAATATTGTATTGCAGGGATGTTGGAAGGTTTTGGGGCTCGATACCTTTTGACTTGTTTGTGTTATTTTTTGTGTTCTTGCATTCCGAATATAGACGTAGAGGGGAACGTAGAGGGTACCTAGTACCGTTACCCACAAAGCCTTTTTTTTTGAGATATTACATGTTGACCGGTGAAACACGAACGGCGCGGTTTGTTTTGTCACCAGACCAAAAAAATGATATTAATACTTATCCGTGAGTGGAAATAGAACCTATATCCCTTACAGACACACATTTTCAAGCTGTAGGATGGTTAGTTTTTGCCGCCTTTCTTCCTAAATTATCATTTCGTAGATTATTGTTACAATCTAATAAATTCGTTGAAACAGCAGGAGAAATGGTTGTGCTAAATTATGTTCTAACCAAATGAAAGTAGCGTAATGTCCTAACGCAATAATCATAAATAATAGATTAACATTATTTATTAAATATCCTCATTATTGCCCTTATTTTATTCTATATTTTTCAGCTCCCGAAAAAAGCTGGGTAGGCAGAGCGTAAAACTCAAGAACTCAACCATGTGCTTTGCCTCGTTACCAGAGTTAGGAAATGAAAATATCTTTAAATATTATTTATAGCTTACTAAAATATCATTTCCTCGAGAGAAAATCAAACCCACAACCAAAGTCGAGTTAAGTTTCCGACGAATATACGTATGTCGAAATATTGCTTATCGATTGTCGATAGTCGTAACTATTAACGGCTATCGATTATTGTCTATCGATTGTTTCTTTAATTAATGTTTATTATCGATTAGTTATTATTATGCATATTTTTGATTATCCTTGATAATAAAAAAATACAGCTTCACGCTGTATCCCGCACACAACAGAATAGGCAGAGGGAACCTAGTGTAAGACCCTCCGTTTCCCACTTTCCGCCGAATTCTGGAGGCGTTGCGTGTTGAGTGGTGGAAGTCAACGACGCCCTTTGCCACGACATCAGAGCGAAATAATAAAAATATAAATTTTGATTAATTTTTCATTTCCTCGAGTGGGGATCGAACCCACAACCAGTCGCGTTTACTGTCACACTTTGTGCCCCTGCACGACGTCTGGCCTCAAAAAATATATGTTTTGTTTCTAAAATTTCCAAACTATAAAACAAATTGCGTTTTTTATTGTTTGTAATTTTTTACTTACTTTAGATTTTTTTATTCATTGTGATTTTTAATATGATTTTAGACATGTTCAAGTCCATTATTACAGCCACGTAGAGATGTCAATTACCATTTTATTAAAAATAATAATAAGATAAGATAAAAATATATTTATTTAATTATGTAATCAAATTTCTCATACATATTTAATACAACATGTCACATCCCTATTCATTAAAACCATAATTAGAGTAATATTTAATAAAACATACACAAAACAACAAGTTTAGGCTTATTTACAAAAAACAAACACATGTTACAATTGAACACTTTTTCTCGATCTTCTAGGGGTTTGAACATCTACATTCACTTCTTGCAACTTCTCTTCTTCGTTTGGCACTTGGATACTTTTACGTCTACTTTTATCTTTTTTGTGTGATTCTTGGATATTTTTATCTACTTCTTGGTTACTTTTACGTCTACTTCTTGTCATAATTGGACTACCTTCGATAGCATCTTTTCTTGTCGATTTAGGTTTCCTTCTTGATTTGTTCTCTTTTTCTTCTGTATCCATAGAAAATAGCTCACTATCTACATTATGATCTTTGCTTTCTTCTTTTTTGAACTTTTGTATGTCTTTTGTAGTTTCTTGTATATCTTGATCGAATTCATCAAAGAGGACTACTTTAATTGATTTTTTTGATGATTTTTGGTTTGATTTTAGTATACTTCGGCATGGTGTAGCAGTTAAGTTGATAGGCGTTAGGGGTGTGGGATCCTATAAACAGAAAGTACATTTACTATAGTAGGCTTGAGACCTTCGTGACCAGGGGCTCAAGCGAAAAATTGTAAACCCAACGAATGTGGGATCGATTTCCAATCTAGGGAATTGACATATTTAATATTTTTATTTCCTCACTCTGGTAACGAGACGATGGACGATCTATATAGGGGTGTCGTAATACTAGTTTCTCAGATTCCCTCTGCCTACCCTGGTATGTGCGAGATACAATGTAAAGCTAAAAAATATACATATTTTTAGTTTCTGTATGCCCATACAAATGTGTGGCTTCCAAACTTGATGCAACCAAAATTCCAATATTAGTAGTTCAATATAGCGATTACATTGTCATAATTTGTCATAATGTACAAAAAACGTGCAACATACGTATTGTCAGATCATTTATATCTTACCAAAACAAATGCTGCATGTTGGTAAAGTTAACAGATAATAAATGAAGTTTGAATGATAAAGAAATTTAAATATGTGATTGATTAAAATGTCAATTTTTTTGCTGCACACTGTATCCAGCGATGTTTTTACACTAGATTTTAGAAGTTCCGATTTCCGAAGAGAAACTATGAAGAAAGTTGTACCAAGCATATAAGAATTTCGATATAGCTTGATGACAACGTATGGCTTACCGGTCAGAGCGCTTGGACGGTTTCCAAGAGGCGCGGGTTGAAATCCCGCTACGTTCAAATTTTTATACGTTTTCTAAAAAGTATAAAACATACCTAAACATTGAAAACTTAAGTTTTAGCCAATTCAATTTAAAAAATATAAAAAAAATATTGTTTTCAGATGATAATCTGCCCCCACAATAGATTTTTTCATATATCTTCCATGTACAGAGATTATTTTATATAAATTTTTACACAGTTATTATTACTTACATCAAAAACTTCATTCTCTACATTCTTCCCAATAAGTGAAGCCCGAAGCATAGCATATGATGCAGCATTCTGACATGACATATGTACATATTAGCTTTGGTAAATTATTATATGATTATTAATATGTTTATAATGTAATAGGGGTACGGGTTCAAATTCAACTAGGGTAATAGCTTTCATACAATCGTTTTTGTGATTTGCATAAGCGTCATAAAGCATGAAAATGAATAGTTAGTAGAGATTGGAGTGTTAGTAGTGTTAGTTTTAAGGCAATTTTTTCGCTTTAGACGAAATTATATTTTTTAGTATCACTCTGTATGTTTGTTAAGACACTTCTATTTACCACTTTCAGTCGAATAATTGGAGCAAAGCGGGAAAATGAAAATATTTAATATTTAATTTCCTGGGAATCGAATTCACAACCGTAACATTCACATTCACACGCTTGTGGCACCACTCCACGACAGACTAAAATTTGAAATGTGGTTAATATATGTTGCCGCACTTTGTCTACCAGAACAGGCCCATGGGCGGATCGAAATCACAATCAACGCGTTTACAGTCAAATCCTGTCTGATTATACCACAGTGACCTCAACATTCACAATTATTATTTTTATTAGTACATGTATAAGTATATTTGTAAAAAAAAAATTAACATTATTTATTTTAAAACATACTAAATACCTTTGAAGCTGATGCCTTCTTAGCTTCACTAGATAACACGGTTTTCAACAAACTCTGCTTTACCAACGGAGTGGCCGGCGTAGGTGACTTCACTGGTGATTGTATACAGAAGAAACCAGCTTCAAATGTCTTTTGATCTTTTTGATCCTTTTGATCTTTTTCTTCTTGACATTGTTCTTCGGTTGGTGTTTGGTATGTCTGTTCTTTCTTTGCTTTTCTTGCCGCTGTGAAAAATAGGTAAATGGATTGTTATTATATATATAGGTGTAACACGATCAACAGTTGTCTATGGGTTTATTATTATTATTACTATTTTCTATTAAATCTTACCAGCAATCATATCCCTTAGGCGGCTGGTCGCCGCCGGTTTATTTTTGTTAACTAGAGGTTTAGGCGCTGGTTTCTTTTTGACCTCCACTGGTTTCTCCTCCGCCCATTCACGGGCTCGCATCTCTTCTAATTTCTTAAATCTCATATCGACATTTACTACCTGTTACATATAAAAAGAATATTATTATTATTATTTTTATTAAGAGGAAAAAAATTAAAGTGCGGGGTTGAATTTCGCAATTTAATTCAGTCAAGAGTGAAGATAGGACTATTTAACATATTTATAGTAAATTCAACTCACTATAAATATCATAAATTGTTATAAAATTTACATATTAATGTCGACATGGCTTGATATATAAACTTGATAGAACACTTGAACAGTCGCCATTTTTTAACATTAATTTCATCGTTTCGAAAACATAACCAAGAGTTATTGAGCTTGACTCAAAATCCTAAATGTGAAATAACACTTTATAAAAAACTTTTTTTTTGGTTTCTAAATCTATATAAATTTTATAAAGCTGGACTGTTTGGTTGAACAAGGAAAGTAATATATGGAAATATTGGTTTGTATTGAAAAGTTATATTTATGTGCCAATGCCTGTTTATCAAGAGAAGTTATAAGCTATACATCATGTTATTCCACAGGCGCCACTTAGAATGTTGCATCGTATCATATATCACCTGCATAAACACCATATCCCAGAAGCCATGGAGATCTCCGGGGGTAACCAAGGCTTGGCCAGGCTCCGGACACTGGCATCGCAGAAGGAGGGAGGCAAACTGTTGTAATTTCTGCGACATGAGCAGCCTCGCTTGCCCTATTGCTGATAATATTGCTTCCTATAAACATATATCTTTTATGTTTATATATCTTTAATGTTTTTGTAGTTAAAATTAATAACTATTTTTAATGTTTTTAGGCAGTTGTAGTGCTGTCTAACAGTTGCGTATTTTATTCACATACAAAGAATCAATTTAATTTACCCCTTGGGTTTGTTTAAAAGAGATCCAGTTAAATTACTGCTTTAACTTATAAAATAAAAATCTATCTTTACAACATACAGACTTACAGAGTGTTTTTGTCATTACCACTTTCCATGAAACCACAATTTCAACTACTCTATAAAAGCCTAATACAATTAAAACAAAAGAGTTTTTGCCAAAAATGAAAAAGTGTTTTTTTCAAACAAAATAATTAATAAAATTATCAATAAACGACGCACCACCGCACACGCCTCATTTACGAAATCGAGTCGTAGGTATTGGCGGCAAAGTAAAGCAAAGGAAAACGAATGTACGAAGTATATACGAAGTTGCTTGTGCCTACACTTTTATATCCAAGAAACAGTGTAAAGTCAAAAATAAACCAAATATATCAACTTACTTGCACAGTATCCGGCAACTGCAGCTGTTCGGAGATCTTCTCCCAAGTTTCGCACATCTCAGTCATTCTTTTCATTTCAGAGTCCATCTGTCTTCGGAAAATCTCTACGCTGTCCATTTCACATAAATCGTCACCTAAGAGACCTAGAAAATTAAATAAATATAGATATTTACATTGTAGAGTAAAACAAGAACGAAAAATCAACAAAGTACAATATATTTTTCGTCCCAAAATCCACTCTATCGCCAAGCGAGAAACCAACAAAAAATGCCAATCGGAGTTACAACAACGTAAACAACACTAACAAAACAAACTATTAAAAAGTGTTCTATACCATTACAGAATTCACTGAAAAATACCAACTTAGAAGAAAAATATATAAATATAATAAAACAAAGGCAGCATTCTCATTCAAGTTATTCATAGCAGTTCTTCAAGACATATTTCAAAACCTGAACTGGAAACACAAAGGAATCTGGCTACTTAATAGACATCTAAGACATTTAAGGTTTGCTTACGATATAGATCTCTTTAGTGAAACACCTACAGAATTAGAAACAATCATTCAGAATTGTCAGAGAAAGTAAAATAGCAGGACTCAAAATGGACGCCCAAAAAACTAAGATAATGACCAAAAACATCCAAACTTCCATTAATATAGATAGAGACATGAAAGAATATGTCATCGGATATTTACCTAGGTTACCTCAGAAAACTAATATCATTTGCCAAAACAGAAACAAGAAAGAAGTTAACAGATTAATAAACATAGCATGGAAAAAGTATTGGGCACAAAAGGAAATTACAATCGGAAACTGAAAATGTTATGGATTTATGTATCCTACCATTCTTAACCTATGCTAGTCAGACTTGGACATTTTCCAATAAGATTAAGTTAAAATACTATCTTGCCAGCATGCAATGGAAAGAAATATCCTGAAACTAAGAAGAATAGATAGAACATGTAACATAGACATATGCAACAAAACTAAGTTTAACAAAGCTCTGCAACATGCCATGACACTAAAATGGAAGTGGGCCGGCCAGGTGGCCAGGTGGCTAGATACTAGGACAATAGATGGACACTGCAAACAAACAAAGTAGCTTGGCCCCTCTGGAAAAGACAAAGGGGGCATCAAAGGACAAGATGGATTGACAAAATCATTAAAACAGCTGGTACCAATTGAATTACCAAAGCTCAAAAAAAATCAACATGGAGAAAAATGGAGGAGGCTTTTTACCCCCTCTGCTTCAGAGTAAAAACCAAATAACCAACAACATA
>JAEBDU010000026.1:0-46995 GCA_016802625.1 Heliconius numata
TCTCATCAGAATTACGCTATAATTTCCAGCTTTTCTTGTCTTAACTGCACAATTTAAAGTACTTTACTCATGCAGCCGCTTGTTTCTGTCCTGCGGTACGACCCTCATTATGAAAAGACAAATTAATATAGAACTGCTTGCTCTATGTAGTAAAAGTCACAGTTTTGTCGTAGTAATTGTACTGATTTATATGCTCTGGAGAAACGCTGTAGTCTAGAAAATTTAAGAAATAAAGTGCTTTTAAAGATAAAATATTATGTTAGCTCGCAAATAGCTATACAAATGTTTTTAAGACGTAAATTTGAAGACGAAAATATTGGATAATCCGTTACAATTTGAAAATATTGTTTGTTTTATGTGACACACAATACAAATTAAGCATTGAACGATATGACTAATGTAAGGATCTTGATGAGCTGGCGTAGCCCTAATTGGCCGGGCATGTCAAGATTTGACCAAATTACAATACTAATTATGAATTAGTGTTATTTATTTGCTTTTTTTATATTTTGGTAGTTAATTGATGATTAGAACAAAATTAAAAATAAACATTATTTACACTACTTTCTATGTTTAGCATTTAAACAAAAAGATTTAAAGATTTAAAAGATAAATGTGGACTACAGTCTGGTCGCATGCTGTGCATAATTGCTACGTTATTCGTAGCACTCCAGGCACTCCTGAGTCATGAATAAATTCTATAAATACATTTCAGTAATAAACCACTATGTACATACTTGTATAAATATTAAATATAAATTATCTTAATTACTATATGATCCACAATTGGTTTTCGACAAGTAAATTGAAAACCAATGTTTTGAAATTTAAAATGTAATTAACGTTTCCAATAATATTTGTGTACACAAAAATACATGTAAATATTTAATTTATTTGATTATGCAAAGCATTTTGCGCTTACTTATTACTGACGATTTGTACGCGGCATCGCCCGCTTAATTTTAACAATAAAATTATTATAGCCAAATAACACAAAATCCTTACCTAAATTGTAGCCTATGTATTCCGTAAGGAGGTTATCAATTCAATTGTACTTTTTTATGTTTTCGTTACTTCAAAACTTTTGAACCGATTTTGATAATTCTTTGAAAGCTGGTGCTTCTCGTGTGGTCTATTTCTGACAATGTTGTCCATGAGAAAGTCGTTTTTTTACTGAAATAGGCTTACCTTTCATTGTATCAAGCCTGATGAGCGTTGATTCGGTCTGGGGTTGTACACACTTACCTATTAAATATCTATTCGCTCTATTTTTGAAGACATTGTATGTCATAGGAAAACACTTAAGCACTTTAAAATTCCAAACATTTACTACTTTATTAAATAGTACAACCGACATTTTTCTGTAATATACATTTGATAAAATTTTATTCAAATTTTTGATAAAATTGTATTCATAGTAAAGTTTTCAGTTAAAATAAACAAATGCGCCAGTTTCTATTTATTGGTGTGAATCGTAATTTATGAATATTTGTGGTGAAAGTTGGCACAAACGCAGAATAGTGGCGACATTATTTGGCACAGAAGTTTTCATCTGCCTAATATATAATGCATTTTTTGAATTATTATGTAAAATGGGGGGAAGTAAGTAATAATTATTTTTATATTATTGTATGAAAACTTAAAAAAAAATTGATAATTTTAGTGTTAGTAATCAAGTGATGATTATAAAGGTTATATGCTAAAGTACCTACGTATTTCAAAATAGCTGGTTGTGCTCAATGTTAACCGTGAGGTTTGTTGGTAATTAAAAACATTTTTGGTTCCTAGATTTAGTAAATTAAAGCACAATACTTAACTATTATTATAATTAATTTAGTTTATGCAATTGATTTTTTTTTATTTCTTTGTTATTTACTTATTCTTTATAGAAGGGATCGTAGACCTGAATATTTGAAATTAATTTCAATTTGATACCTCTAGACGTTCTTGAGATAAATGGTCTTAACAAACGGACATCGATGTAAAATGGCACCCTTATAGGGTTCCTTTTTATTCCTTTTGAGGTACAAAATCCCTAAAACAATTAAGACTAATATACTAACACATAATTATAACGCCTTATTATTTTTCTATAAACCAACAAAAACATTTAACGATATTTAGCTATGAATGTTTAATACAAAACGTTTTATTTGTTTACTTTTATTGTTCAACGTTATATAAAACATTGAACATTTAAAATTCCGTAATGTCGACCAATAATATAATCGGCTCAAAATTTAATTGAAGCTGGCATTTTCTGCAAAAGCTTCGAAATTATCTTTATTTGTTTTCACGATCCGCTGAAATTACACCAGCTTGATACAACCCAGCTGCACAATTAAAACCGTCGCTATGACTATATTTACATAATTATTCAACGAATCTCGTCTCTATTGTAATATATAGTACTGAGGAATTATATAATAAAATGTAGAACTTGATAGATTATTATTTTATACTAATTTAATTTTAGAATACCTTTAAAGACCAGCAACCTCCAAAGAAGAGTAGCAACCTCCAAGCAAGAGTAGCAACTTCCAAACCAAGTGGTAGCTGCTGTGATCGCAGGAGTAGAACTGACATTACTGACTTTTCTATGTAATTTAAAGATTCTAAAGTGCTTGTAATGACCTCATTAAAAATTGATTTTGATTTTAAATAAAAATCTTAGTCTTACTAAAACACGCTAAGTGTCTCTGCAATGAGAGAAATATAAAAATAAAAGTATAATATACAAAATATTTAAATTCTGAGGATATTATAAAGTTCAATAAAAGATTCGAATAACTCGGAACATTTCAAAAGATATAACTCAAAATTAGACTCGCTCCAACTTCAACCATTCCAAATGTTAGACAAAAATATATCATTTTCTCGAATAATATTCATAAGTTCGTTGGATACAAAAGTCCATTGAAATACAAAACTTTGAATTGATTCAATAATAACTGACGTTTATGAAAAGTTTCTATTTCAATATTCCTTTAAATATTTTATTAGTAGACTACTACTGAGGTAATCTACTATTGTAGTAATGACGGTTATATACTGATTATAAATAAGAAACTAGCTAAAATAATTGATTAAATTTGATTTCGCTCTGGCATCAAGGCAAAAGCCCGGCGTTGTGTTTCGCCACTCAACACGCAATACCTCGACAATTCGGCGGAAAGTGGGAAACGGAGTGCCTTAACACTAGCTTCCCTCTGCCGTAAGTGCTGTATGCGGGACACAGCGTGAATTGATTTTTTTTAATTATTAAATAAAACATAATTATATTCGCTTACGGCAACATTTTAAAAAGATAAATAGAAAAGGTTTTCCATAAAAAGATACAATATATAAAAGAACATGTGAATATTCATGTATATTACATGTGAATATCATCCAAATTTTTCATTTACTCTGTGCCATTCCAATTTCCATGTTATATATTAAGTTTTAAATTGTAATGCCTAAATAAACAGCCAGCAGCTGGTACGTTCAACTGAGCAAGAAGGAGGAGACGTCGACCAAATGAAAATTGCGGAGAGCCACGGACGAAACGAACTGTAAAAATAATGGCGTTCCAGCAAGGCGACTCACATTGCCTAATACTCCACCCCGATTACTATACTCTTATATAATTCCTGTATTTTCTCGAGCAGTAAAACGTTCGCAGTTAGTGCCGTTACTACGTTTACTGGAATGTAAGGCTTTTGATGTATTATTATAGTTTTATACAGTTGTGGATGTAAGATAATTAATTGCTATTAAAAAAAAATTGTTGAAAATGCTTAATTTGAATATGTTTTTCTAATCATTTTATTCTAAATATTTAATGTTAATTAACCCTTAAATTAAATGAACCTATCCCAGAACTTTTCACGCTTACAGTTTCTACCGTATATTTTAATTAGTCTACAGTAAAATCTAATCTAAATTAATTATATAATATAATACCAATCCAATAAGTACTAGAACTAACAAAGTAATTCAAAACATAATAAAATAAACATATTCTCCATTAAACAAGTGCCCCATACATAAATTTTATTAAATAAACAACATCCATAATCCATATATAACAGCCTTAAAAACAAGCACCTATCAAACTATTTCCTCAATGAAAACTCTCCGGAAATTAAAACCAGAGAAAAGTCCTACGGGACATTAACTCGCGGAGAAAGGGGGATTTAATTTAAATTTTGTTTTCAACCTTACATTTTGTTTACGAAAAGATCCTTTAGAAGACATTTTCTGAGGAGGAAACCGAATAAGTTTACTAATTTAAAAGCTTTGTAGCAGTTACGAGGTAATGTTTAATTTTTGATTATCGATCTTGGAGTTAATTAGTTGTTGTTATTTATAGTTAAATGATAGGTTTTAACATGTTCATCACTTTTTATATATATACATATATACGTACTAGTGGGCCCGGACGCGGCTACGCCCGCGGAAATATAAGCCTAAATAATTAAAATAAGTTAAAAAATAATAATAAGTGAAGATTTATTATTAGAAAAAATATCTGAGTAACCGAAATGAACAAACAAAAGAAGTAAAAGTAACTAAAGGAAATTCTTAATATTAGAAAAAGTACCTAAAGTTTGCCGTGCGCGCGTACTAAACATTTTTCTATATTAAATAATTATTAATTTTTGCGAACAATATTAAATAATATCTCAAATGATTAAAATTACGATATTTTAAGTGTATAACATCGGTAGGTATAGACAACAGACCTGAGATGAATTAATTATAAGCAGCAAACAATTAAATAAAAAATAATAGTAATTCGAAAATATATAAAAATTTACAAAATCATCAAAGTCATCTGCCCGTTCGCGTCGGTCATACTATACCACTCGTAGGCTAGGTCATTTCGAATCAGTGACATCTTATTTATTAGAAAGTTATACAGTAAACTATAATTTCCATCTACATGAAATGCTAAAAGTGACTATTATATTTATTTTCATAAGGATGAATATCAAATTACAGAAATCATCTAATTTTTATTAATGTATACAAATCTATATCGGCGCGCGCCATGTATGCATTAAGCAAACTCACTTTGGGTGACGTTTTCTTAAAACAACAAACTTTGCAAGCCGTTGCTTAGCAACGCGTAGCGACGATTGTTATTAACATGGCGGAATAAATTGCTTGTCAAATTAATTATTTTAATATATTGGTATATATCGAAAATATTACAAATATGCGAAAAAACAAAGTATCCTATGTTCATCCCGGGACCCTCAAGTATCTCTATATGAGTATTTTATCACAATTAAATTAGCGGTTTGGGCCTGATTGCGTAAAAGACAGACAGACAGACAGACAGACAGACAGAGTTACTTTCGAATTTATAATATAGGTATGGATAATTGTAATTTTTGATTAATCTATAACAAGCGACCCAAAAGCGACTTCGCCCGCTTCATCTTTTTGTTATATTATAGCCTAATTATACAAAATCTTAACATAAAGCTATGTTATTGTAAAATAATTTATAAATCCATTCAGCAGTTTTTTGCATGAAAGTGTAAAATTTTCACGTTTATAATATTAGCAAGATTACAATCTTAAAAAATACAATGACACTTTTTATTAACTGCTATATTAAAATACAGCCTTACTGTAATTTTTTAAATTATTTTCATATCCATACGCTACTAGAGGCATTTATAAAAGCATAACTTACATACTCAAAAGCATTCCGTTTCTCAATGCTTTATATCTACAGTATCACTTAGAGAGTTAAGACTAATAGAATGTCTCATTCCTCTTTCTATATTTCACAGACGTGCGGATCAAAGTTTTCTTCTTTGTTTATTTTGCAGTTGTCAAATGCGGAAGCAGCTGAATGCCTACACGAGACAAAAAAAAATAAACATGTACCTTTCATCTTCTTTTTACTTTACGTTACTTTGTGAGTGATGTACCTACGTGAATAAATGAAAAGAGACTGTAGTTTATAATATAAAATAATACGTACTTACTGTATCCTGCATATTGCAGTAATCTTTGCCTTGATAATAATGAAATTGAAAAATGGATTGATTGATTGAATGGAAATATTAATAAATAATAATTCGTTCCCGCGATTGGGAATCGAACCCACAACTGTCGCGTTTATCAACATTTGTATTAACATAAACATTGTTTAAATAAAATTTATGTCAACAAAATACAAACGGTTTCCGTATTGATTATTATTAAACAAGTGTTTGCTTACGTTTAAGCAATGTCCGCTATCAGTAACTTTTAACCTTTCTCGAGATATCTAATCATTTCTCTATTGCAACCGAGACTACTTACTTGCCAGTGCTTAATAGTACTCGCTACGAGTATTTACGTTATTTTCTCTTTATATTTTTTGTATATTATTATTAATAATAGTGGGTATCTTCTTGTGAGTTTTGTGTTTATACGTCAAGTATTTGGTATGTATATTTACAATATTTACAATGTAACATAAATGTAGGTATTCTGAATGTGAAAAATACAGTATTTGATATAGATCTTGGTTTTTCAATAATAAAAAAATAGAAAAAAGTTCCAACTATTATTAATGGAAAACACTATGAAAACATATATTCAACTGTTATTATTACTCTGTTCATTATACTCGTTTACTCCTAACCGCCAACTAGCTATTATAATTGATAAATGCTTCAAATACTATATTTAATAATACTAGTTTTACATCATTTGTAAGCTATTTATTTAGCAGTGGACTATCCCTGAGGGTCGTCTGTCTATTTTCTTCTTCGTCTGCTCCGCTGGGACAACATCCACATCTGCGATCGAAAAGAATCAATTTGTAGAAGCAACATTGAACGAGATCGCGTTCCTGAAGCTACATTCTAACTTACAGTACGTCTCTTATATTAGAAAACATATGTTAACCGATGAAGGGAGGCAAGTTTATATTTAAATTAATATAAATTGGTAATACGAGTGTGTAATGTGTACTCGTATATGTATGTATCGAAGGAGAAATTTTTCACTCATGGTATATTAAGTAATTATTTTCTAGTTAAGATTGGTGTTATTTTGGTAATTGCGTAAAAGTTATATAAAAGTTTTAAGAAACAGATTTTTCAATAGTATAGGAAATATTATACACAAACACACAAACGGTATTTAATAGATACATTTAGAGCAATTGCTAAGGCCCATTGGCCATTGCCTTAGTTCGTACTCGTAGTCCGCTGTCACCACAACATTGAAAATTTATAGCTACATTCCTAACAATAAATCGTGTGATTCTAGAATAACCAAATTGTTGTACGAAATAGCAAGTTTTATATCAACAGTTCATTAAGCAATGACATTCGCAATGTTTTTATTTTACGGAAAATAAGTACAAAAGTAAAATATTTTTGAGAAAATATAAAAAAAAAATAGTGTGGAATACACTTTATATTGTAAAAAATAAATATTAACTAGTATTTGTCGAGGCCAGTCGTGGCATATGCTGGTTGAGGTTTCGATTCGCGGCGTTGAGTTCCACACAAAGTGGAGAAGGAGTGTTTGAACATTAGATTCCCAGGTTCCCTCTGCCTACCCTGCTAAATGCGGGATACAGCGATAAGCTGAAAAAAATACATGTATTATTATCATTACTAATAGGACTCTTCTATAACATTTATGACAAAAATAAAATATATTTATTTGAAATTTCAAGATCAGAGAAGATGTTTGCTTCAAAAATCATAGTACCGGCGCCCAAAATCGAAACCCGAGTCTTTCATAAGCCTTTGTTTTGCGGTCCCGGGCCGTGTGACCTGTGGCCTTCGGTAGTTGAGGCACTGACGAGACCAGTGGTGTCGCCAATATGCGATGAATTCTATCTCGTGAGTATTAGAAACATTTTCATGAAACAAATATTACTTTATGATATTCATATAACATTTATAGTGTAATAAAAATAAGAATATTGAGTGAAATTTATGTTAGTTTATCATTCAGTCTTTTAAATAATAAAAAAATCTTATTCATATTTTACAAAATATTTATTATTCGCAACTTAACACGCAATGCCTCCAGAATTCGGCAGAAAGCGGCGGTTCCCACTCTCCGGTACAGTAGTGTCTTAATGGGAACGGAGTGTCTTACCACCAAGTTCGCAGTTTTCCTCTTTTAATCCTACTCTGTGCGAGACAGTGGTGTAGCTACATATTGTAAAACACAAAAGTTAACATAATCTATATATATAAAAGGACTTGTCCTCACTGACTGAGGTAAGACGCACGCACAGCCGTAACCGCTGTGCGTAGAAACGAAATTTGGACAGATGTTTGCTTTTGTAATCTGGACATTCACTAAGAAGGGATTTTGAAAAATTTTAACCCTAAAGGGGTGAAATAGGGGTTCAAAGTATGTATGGAAAAAAATTTAAATCAGCACCGATTTTTATAAAATTTGAAATTTAGATTTTTAAAAGTATTTAATTGAACACGTGTTTCATCGTTTTCTAGAATTCTCCCCCTAAGGGTGCAAATAAGGGGTTGAAAGTTTGTATAGGTTTTTTTTAAATCGTCACCAATTTCTATAAAATTTGAAATTCAGACTCTTAGACGTATATAATTAAACACATGTTTCATGGTTTTCTAGAATTCACCCCCTAAGGGTGCAAATAAGGGGTTGCAAGTTTGTATGGGAAAATTCTTAAATCGCCACCGATTTTTATAAAATTTGATATTTAGACTCGTAAAAATATTTAATTGAACATATGTTTCATGGTTTTCTAGAATTCACCCCCTAAGGGTGCAAATAAGGGGTTGAAAGTTTGTATGGAAAAATCTTTAAATCGCCACCGATTTTTCTAAAATTTGAAATTTAGACTCTTAAAAATATTTCATTGAACACATGTTTCATGGGTTATTAGAATTCATCCCTAAATACGCAAGCGGAGCTGCGCGCGTCCGCTAGTCAGAGTATAAAGCTCTTGTTTATTAAATATATTTATTACTAAAAACCCACTTTCAGTAGATACTTTGGTGGAAAATCAACATTTCTGATGAAACATAGCATACCTTGAAATTAAACAGAATAAAAACGTTATGTTCGTGATAAATTGCTGCATAAAAACTGTTTTATTAATAGAGTAAGCGTCCAGTTTAAAATAAATTGAATCAGTTGCATTTACCCAACACTGATTTACGGTCCGCTCGCGCAAATAAAGAATATATTAATATGAGATTGTAATTCCAATTCTATGTTGAAATTTGGAACAAATAAAATTAGGTAGATTCTATTTGTGTGCCTTTTCAATTGCAATTTGCTATGACTAACATATGTAATTAAGTTTGTCACATATATATGAACAAGTTTGATTTATACAGGATTGTAAATCACTGAATTAATATAAATGTGATATTTTTTTTCTAAATATTTCATATATAAAATGCCTCAAAATCAGTAATGACAAAAAATATTACACATTACATTGAGAGGCCGTGTGACTGTAACGCGACGATTGTGGGTTCGATCCCTATTCGAGTAAGTGAAATCCAATGATTCCAATCCTATTGTAGCGTGTTACTACTGCTTCGGTATATGGTCTGGACCTAGAAGTAGCGTAACTTATCACAGTTCAACCGATGTTTCTTGGAAAAAGTCGAAGACGATTATTAAAAATGTTCTTTGGGCGTTAGATTCCAAGAATTTGATGAAGATATCGGTAAACAAATTGCCTTAGTAGCTTTCACATTTCGTAGCCATATAGAACCAGAAACGTTAAAATTCAAAAATCGTTTCAAACCTAATTTACGTGTCACAATTGATAAATATTAAAAAGAAGTATATATCAGCTTCACGCTGTATCCCGCACACAGCAGGGTAGGCAGAGGGAACCTAGTGTTAAGACACTCCGTTCTCCATATATGTATAAAGTTATTATTTGCATTATTATTCCACTTTTTGACATCATTAAATATTTTTTGCATTATAGATCTTGGATGATATACGAGCTGGACTAAAATATTTGTTTCAAACAAAAAGCGACTTGGTATTAGCGATGAGTGGTTCAGGCCACACTGGATTGGAAGCTGTTATCAGTAATCTCGTAGCACCTAAGGAGACGCTATTGATTGCGAGTCGAGGTATCTGGGACGAGAGAGCTTTGAATATTGCAAAGAGATATGGTAAGTTTAGATTTCTAAAGCATTTATAAATAATTTACATCGTCTAAGTTTTAATATTAACGTTTCATAAATATATAGTAAGTATTAAATATCTTAAGCTGAAAAACCTACGCAAGTAATATGATCTGAACTTGATAAACTTTTTTTAAAAGGATTTCGATTCGTATTATAATAAGTTTATTTTGATACATATTGTATTATAATGCAATGCAAAAATAATATTATGTAATCCAACCATTCGTCATATGTTACGTGAAATCTAAATAAAACATATAGGAATAAGAGAACCATAAATTACATATTTAATAATACAATTGTAATCAAAACCAATATTGTTTTCAGATATAAATGCAATACAATTTTTCGTTCCTTTCAACGCTACATTCAGCTTGGAGCGAATAGAGATCGAGTTAAAAAAAGTAAGACCGACAGCTCTGTTTATCACACATGGGGATTCTTCAACGGGCACCGTTCAGAATCTGGTAGGCCTTGGAGACTTGTGTCACAAGTAAGGAACACATTGATTTTACGCTCTATATCTATGTTATTACTGAAATGTTCTTGAAATATTAAATTTTACTTATATTTCTTAGGTTAAAATGTTTTGAAGCCAGTCGTGGAGCAGAAGCACAAGTATGTGACTGTAAGCGCGATAGGTTGTGGGTTCGATTCACATTCGAAGAAATGAAATATTTAACATTTTAGTTTTCTTGCTCTGGTAGCGAGGCAAAGCGCGGCGTTAAGTTTCGCCACTCAATTTACACGTAATTTAAATGAAATACAAATATTACATGAAATAATATATTGTAATTAAATTTAATTTGTAATGAGTTTACAACTTTCTACTATACAAATACAAGTCCCTTTAACAGCATTACAGTCTAACTCTTGACCTAATTCTATTAAGTTCACATTTTCCTGAACATTTATTTGCATTTAATTTAAATTGCACATAATAAAAGGGTTATGACACTTTTCAAGGTAAATTTCAGTATTTTAATACACATGAGGTTTTGCAATATCAACATGCCTCTAAAGTGTTTATTTTTAATCTGGAACGTCCATTACTTGAACAAACACGAGCCGGCAACTATAATTGGACGGTTGTAATATAAAGCTTAATACAAGAATAATAAAAGGCAATTTTTAGGGTTCCCTACTTCAAAAATTAAAAATAAAATCCTTATAAGATCACTTTGTTGGTCGTCTGTCAAGACAGTTAATCTCGAGACGGCAATCAAATAATAATAATATTTATGGATTAATTTTACTGCATTCTGTATGAAAATTGCCGTCTAATAGAATCTTATAGGGTCAGGTGCATAGCTTCCGTGGACCCTCAGTTATGAAATAAAGAATAAATCCAAAAAGTGAAAAAATATAGTTATTTTATGGAAAACAATCATGACGAACTTATTTTTGCCTTGATACTTCACTCCAAATACTTCCCATTTATCTACAATTTATTATTTATTATATCTTACAATCCTGAAATTGGTACGGAAGCCTCGGTGGGCGAGTACAACTCGCACTTAACCGTTTTTTATCTGCGCTAAAGTTTCGTTCTCTAACGAATGAGTGACAAGAGTTCTTGTTAGTAAAAAGTGTCACGCTGCTATATGATTTAAGGCTAGTGGAGTCACGGTTCACGCTGGCTTTCACGTTGATATTGTTTGTAAGGCGGCTTTGTTTCTTTGTTATATGAAAAGAGCCAATCTGGAGATAACTGTGCGAATGGAGCTTACTAGTGGTACCTATAATAATAAATGTTTTGCTGTTTTATATGGCTATACGAAACATATTATGTAATTATATGGTGAAAAATAAAATATTAGTCTTTTTTTAACTTGACGCTGTATTCCCCGCACAGGTAGGCAGAAGGAACACTAGTGTTAAGACACTCCGTTTCTCATTTACCACAGAATGCTGAAGGCATTATAAGGTCGTATTGATTGGTGGAATTTTAGCCGCCCTTTGCCACCACACCAGAGCGACGAAATTAAAATAGATTGGGAATCGAACACACAACCTGTCGTGCTATTATTATTACTAAATAGGATTTTTTTTATAATTTTGAACTTAAAGTAACAGCAACACCGAAAATAATAATAAACTTTAAATGAACGACTGTTTGCGTTGTATCTGCTTTATTAGTTAAATTATGCCAAAGAATTTTGCAAGAGAACACTTCCACTTCAACTGAGAAGGAGGCAAAGTAGAAAAACTATTTCATCTCTGGAGCCGGAACGAGAAACTGAAACTGAACAATCTAATTATACAAGCCGTCTCTTTCTCTCGTGACTTCATTTTTTCCTTGCTTCTTAGGTCCCAGAACGCTTTCCAGTTGAAAACTGTTTTAATTACATCCTCTCAAGGAGTCCGCAATTAACATGCAGTGGAAACGAGCAAAACTATAGCGAAATTTAACACAAATGTTTACTTTTAAAATAGAAAAACCGCAAACTCGGCTGACATTTTTAATGTACTTGCGACGTACTCGTGTACTGTTCTATATGTTCCCAGGTGGATTTAAATCTTAAAAAGATTGAATGCAGAAAGACAGCTACATTTTCACATACAGCTTCTTAGATATACATATACCTATGTCTACATAAGTGTAAACATGTTTTAATATTTATATGAATGTTATATAAATACGTATGTTTACAAATATTTATTTTTCACAAGCATCCGTTTATAAACGCGACAGGATAGATTCGATTCCCAGTGGAGGAAATTAAATATTTTATATTTTCACAGCATCAAGATATTTCATTTCCTCGCTCTGGTGTCAAGGCAAAGCGGCGTTGAGTTCTGCCACTTAACACACAATGCCTCTAGAATTAGGCGGAATATGGGAACGATGTGTCTTAACACTAGGTTCCCAGCTTCCAACTGCCTACACTGGTATGTACGGGATACTAACTTTTAATATTATTTTTACAGGTACGGTGCTCTCCTCCTGGTGGATACTGTAGTATCCATAGCCGGTGTGCCATTTTTCATGGACGAATGGGGTATCGACGCGGTGTACGCTTCAGGGCAGAAGGCACTTAGTGGACCCGCCGGCATTTCTCCGGTTGCATTCAGCGCAAGATCTGAGTAAGTTACTATATGTTATATGACACAAGTTGATGATGGCAAAATATCTTAGAAATATGTTTAGTAAAAATGAAGTGTTGAGGCACTCAGTTCTTATTAAAAACCCCTGCGTTTTGCGTGTTGAGTGCTGGAACTCAGCGTCGCGCTTTGCCTCGTTGCCAAAACGAAGAAATAAAAATATTAAATATATAATTTGCTCGAATGGTAACCAAACCCACAGCCGCGTTTACAGTCTTACCCTTGAAGCCCTGCGCCACGACTGATCTCAAATTAAATGACAAATCCTCAATCCTCAAATTTTAAAATTGTATTTTATTAATGAAATATAAACTTTATTTACAGAAAAAAAATAAACGAACGTACCCACGAACCACCATTTTACTTCGACATCAAATTGTTGGCACAGCAGTGGAACTGTTACGGAAACACAAGAGCGTTAGTATTATCTTATCTTAGAACTTACATTAGGTTCAGCACTTTTAAGCAGAGCTGTAGAGTATTTTTAGCTTTTCCAGGACTTATTTGAAATTTAGAGCGGTATTGATATAGTACTTGTGTCTTATTTCTTCTGTTCTTAGAACCTAGGTATACATTATAAGGCTTTAATAGTACTTACAATATATTCAATGTATAATATAATTTTCATTCAGATATGTTAGTTCATGCGAAAAACCTAATATATATTTGCAATTATAATACAAAAATACTTTTATATAATAAACAAATTACACTATAAAAATATTATAATAATATATGCAAATACAATTAATTAGTTATATTTTCTATGTAAATAAACAGATTTAAAAACTTTAACAGATACCACCACACCATGAGTCCTCCTCTTATCTGGGCTCTTCGTCGTTGCTTAGAAGAGATATGCAAAATTACTCTACCAAAATTCTGGGAGCAACACGCCCAAACTACGGCACATTTTCACAAGCGATTGCAGGAATTTGGTTTTAAGTTCCTGGTGCCAAAACCTGAAGACAGATTAGCAACAGTAACAACTATAGTTTTACCAGATGGTTACAATTACATTCAATTTGTGAAATATATGAGGGAACGGTAAGGAAAAGATTGTGAATAAATATACATATGCAAAATCGACTGGTTGTGGGTTCGATTCCCACTCGAGGAAATTAAATATTTATTTTAATTTATATTTCCATATCTTCGCTCTGGTGTCGAGGCAAAACGCGGCGTTAAGTTCCCAAACTCTATACGCAATGCCCCCAAAATTTGGCGGAAAGTGGGGAACGGAGTGTCTTAACACTAGGTTCCCTCTGCCTACCCTACTGTATGCGGGATACAGCGTGAAGCTGATTACATAATGTCTATATTCTACACAAAATTTTCAGACACAACATTCTGATATTCGCCGGTCTTGGACCCACAGTCGGCAAAGCACTACGCATTGGAATTATGGGGGTTAACTCGACCATCCAAGTAGCAGACGCTGTAGCTGAAGGAATGAGGGATACTTTAAGGGCTTTAACTAAATCATCTCTATAAATTACATAATAACAGTAAAAAAAATAATTTTAGAAGAGTTTAATTTAGTTAGTTGGGGTTAGTAAATATAAAAATAATATTATAAAATCAAAAATACTAATTAATATATTAAAACTGAGTCTTGTATTGAGTTTGTTCAGAATCAATTAGAAATATATATTTTTGTATAAATTCTATGGTATTTTTTTATTTCTTACATTTGATATCCCTAAAATCGAATATTCAACATCAGTTAGCAAGCATCCGCTGATAAGAATCTGAAGGAAGAGATTAAAGATTTTTCCAAATAAGTCAAAAGATTTTTAAAGATTCGGGAGAAAGTGGGAAACGGAGTGTCTTAACACACTAGGTTCCCTATGCCCTGCTGTATGCGGGATACAGCGTGAAGCTGATTTTTTTTTCTCATCAATACCGTCTCATACAGACTATAACCAGAAGTGAAAATATGAACAGAGAATAGAAAGACATAGAATCACTTTCAAGTTTCAGTAAATGAAGTCATACCGTAAATGAGTAACCGATAAACCCTGTTACTAATGTAGGTGTCGAAGACCAATAGATTTGCATCTGTCCCTAATGGCCTTGCGGTTCGGGAGCCATAGCATTGTCTCGTCATAGATTAATGTTGATTAAGTGAATTAATAGATAATTTGAGGCCAGCCGTGGTGCAGGGGCAGAAGCGTGTGACTGTGAAAGTGGAAGGTTGTGGGTTGGGTCTGTACTCGAGAACTTCGCTCTGGTTTCGAGGCAAAGCGCGGTGTTGAGTGAAGGCATTCAACACGTAGTGGCTTTAGAATGAGGAAATGCGGAATGTCTTAACTGAAGCTGAACAAGTGAATTAATAGTAGACTCAATACACAATCCAGTTATTTAATATATATAATAAAATTATTTTAATAAAATTATCACAGATATTTAATAAAAAGGCCCAAATGAAATATCCAATTAACAAGATTATCATGGCATAAAAGCACTTAAAACGATACATGGAATAAATTTGATAAACTCGCAGCTACACTTCATTTAAGTGGTGTTATGGCTTTGTAGTTATAGTAAATAAAATATATATGCGGTATTTACTATTTGCATTGCTTTTTCAGAGTGAAGTTAAAATTTAATTCATCATATTTCAAGCCCTGCTCTAGCCTCATCACTTCTCATGCCTCACGCTGCATACAGCAGGGTAGGCAGAGGGAACCTAATGTGAAAACACTCCGTTCTCCCCTTTCCACCGAAATTCTCGAGTCGTGCAGGAACTCGACGCAGCCAGGCTTTTAGACTTGGTGTCAGAACGAAGAAATGAAAATATTACTTCATTCCCCCGAGTGGGGATCGAACCAACAACGATAGCAATACAGTCACCCCCTTTAGCCGTTGCACAACGACGGCCTCATAATATGGTAAAATTGGTTGTCAAGCTATATTAAAAAAGCCATATTTAATAATAAATATCGAGTTTTATATCAATCAAAGTCATTATCTTTTAAATTCCACAAAATTAGCTTAGTTTGCACTTTGAAACAAATTACGCAACCAATATTGCCGCAAACAAATTCGATTTACCCCAAATACGTTGTAGAAACGCGATTTCTGATTGATTTCCGGCGCATACATTCTCCCGTGTCGTCAGGTGCCTGCGCCCCCCCACTAATAGTTATTCTATTGGGGAAAGATTGACAGATTGCGTGAGTGGAAGCCCCTTCGTGTATACTTGTGAAAAGAAGTATTGTAAAGGTTCCATTTTCACAGCAAGTTTTTAAGATTTGTATTGTATAAAAAACTACAATAATGCTTACAATGCTTATGTTTTCTTTCATCTTTACCCTATATTATAATAGGGCATAGCTGGGTTTCAAGACGAGGTAAGAGTTTTGCTGGTCGGACAGGTTAGAACTCGATCGTCTCCCTAAGAAAACCCCTTTACTAAAAACTGAATGAATATTAAAAGTAAAATTAATTGTTTTATACTAATATGCACGTATTTTCTTTCAGACTACACTCTGTATAGGCAGTTCGCAGTTTAGGCAGAGGGTACCTAGAGTTAAGACACTCCGTTCGCCATTCTCCGCTGAGTTCTGGAGGCATTGTGTGAGTAACGTAGCTCAATGCCGCGTTTAACCTCGACACCAGAGTGAAGAAATTAAAATATTAAATATTTCCCATTTCCTCGAGTGCGGATCGAACCCATAACCTGTTCTATTCAAAGTTACAGGCTTGTACCACTGTACCACGACTGACAAAAAAACTAGCATACCTTTCACAACAACAATAATCATAACAAATACGATTATAATAAGAAACAAAAACCATAATAATTTTTAACGTAGACGCAAGCGTAAAGTACAACTGTAAATAACAGTGTAATCTGACACACTCTCGGCGGAATACTTTTTAATTAAATAGAGCACACCATCCCCGTTGCGAACTCTTTCAAGTAATTCCGCGACGGCGTAACAACCTGAAACCAACTTCTGGAACTACTGTGCTCTTTGCACTTAATAGTTAATCTGTTGCGTGTTACAAAGGGAACAATTTTCAGACTAACAGACTTTAAGTGTCACTCAATGAGGATCTTAAATATTTTTGTTCAAATAAGAAAAACTCGCAATGCCTCGTAAAATGCCGGAAGGTGAGAAATAGTGTCTTAACATAGGGTCTCTGCCTATCCTGCTATTAGCGGGATACAGCGTGAAGCTGAAAAAATCGATTTTTTTTATTTATATCGAAAGTCACGTGGTGAGTGAAACCTGCTTCATATTTCTTATTTTTGTTACTTTGCTACATTAATCATACGAGTCTTTATTACATTTGATTGTAATTTATAATTTTATAAATATATATATAAATTATTATTTTTTTCATTCCTAAATATTAAAATTATATACAGAAATAAACATTGTGTTAACAGTGAGATGCTTTCATTACATTCCTTTACTGCATTTATTTACATTTATACTGTTTTAGCGAAATGAATTATTACTCTTCATATTAAAAATGAACATACTATCCCAAGAGACTTAGAATAATATTGGTTTTTCAATTTTCATTATCTTAAAACTACTATGTATGCTTTTTCTGTAATATGTATGTGAATGTGATCGTCGTATGTGAATTTTAAGGTTGTATATCTATAAAAAAGTGAAAACGAATGATTATATTTATACAGCTGTAGCAGCAACCCTGTTTATTTTTATAATTTATCATTTATATTCTTATGAAAGCTATTATTTTTCCAATAAACTAGCTTTTAGTGGGAAAAGACTTGCTTAAGAAATCATATCTTACTATGAAAAATATTTTTCTTATAATATCATTACTGACAGAGAAAGACTCTCCACATTCTGGCTACACAAAGTGGGACCTTAGATCTTCTTGTCTCTGCCTTCTCTCTAAGAATAAAAGATTTAAGATATTAAAAAAACATTAATAACATCCCTAATCTAATTATAAGGATCTTGTATCTAGCTTTAGTTTTCAAATATTATTAATAAACTAAGAATGCCAAGTATTTTTCTAGTGTCGGTTACAAAGTAATAAAATAGTGAAGCTAGACTTGTTAATGAACGTAGAAGGAATAACAGAGCGGGTGTTTGAGACAGTGCCCGACCGCAGACAATTGTATGTGGCGCCATTCTCAGCGCACCCACTTGCAAATGACTACAGCGTATACTCATAAAACTAATAATAAACATTAAATTGTAAAACACTATTCCTTCTTTGTCGTAAAAGCTTGGAATATAACTACTTCTAATGTTATGTAATTAGAATTAAGTAGAAACAAGCTTAAATGAGTATCAAGGATGTTACGAAGTTAGTTTTAACGGAACCGAAGCAGAGGTGGAAGTTTTTAAACTTGGTTTATCGGGGCCGGGATCAGAATGGGAACCAGAGTCGTAGTCAGAATATATCTTCTTACCAAATTTACGTGTTCTAGTACTTTTCGGGTATTTTTTTTTTGTTTTTAGCTTCATTACCTAATTCAAATAGGTACCTACCTAAATTTATCAATAATAATAAAAAAAAACTTTGGAAGACCTGGATAAATTATTAAATTAAAGGGTTGCTCATAAAAAACTTATAACTATTTACATAAAAAATGACAAAGTATCTAATTGACCTATAGTGCGTGTAGAGAAGCATTTTGTCACCCGCGTATCAATTTTTTTATACACGCTGCTTTAGCGTCAACTCCGTTTAAATAGTGTCAGAACTGAGGTCAGAGTAGGAGATATTATATCAATCGGATGTGCCGACCTATTGGAACCGAAGCGGAAGTTTCGCAACATCCCTAAACACAATAATAATAAAACCTTACACGTTGCTCAAATTTTTAATTGTTTTACAAATTTTTTTTTAGAAAATTTTCATCCAATTCTTTAACAGGGTGCTTTATCTGAAAACATAAAAAATATAGCCCACCAGCGGATCCCGGTATATGATGGAGATAACGTTAATTTATTCGTAATACTATCGCCATAATTAATCCAAAACCTTTGAGCAGACCTTTGAACTTTTTAGCTTTACGTCGTTCTATTACATTGCCATTATATTTACAATATGAGTAACATATTATTTCTAATCCTCATGTTCATCTTATAGTTTTCCACGAAAATAGTGATTTTACACAAAGATATTCTCCTACTTCTTTATATTTTCTACTCAAGATTATTGCAGCCTGGGACTGGAACTGAGCTATTGTATGTAAAGAAGGTGGTTGAAATATTAGACTATTAAACTATAGGTAACTATTAGACCATTAAAAATCATAATTAATAGCTAGTTATATTAAACTCAATTATCTTGTTTAAATGGCTACTAAAAGAAAACTCCATTTCCCAACAATTTCATACAAATTTAAACCAGTAATATACAAGTATAGATTTAGAAATTATTCATCAGTCTCCCATATTAGAACTATAAGAGAAAAACAGAGTGATATACCACTAGGTGACGTCATAGAGCAAGGCTGTATTAAAAGACCACTCCCGTAAACCCAACTACACTGTTACCGTATCGTTGGTGACCGCAAAAACTTTAATGGTTTCTTTTATCGACCATTTGGGCCGTAATGTTCGCCTTTTGTTTCAATGCAAGGCCTAATCTTTTAAGCACTCGTTTACTTGAATCGGGTCACTGAAGGTATTATACAAAGTATTAAATGCTTGTATCGAATATCCTATCGAATAACTTAAAGTACCGCAATCCTATTATATATTTGTAATGTAATTAGTGTTTCTGATGTGTAAGGCGTTTAATCGTTTAACGTAAGTCTTAGTATTAATAATTAACTAGTGTCTATGATTTTTTTTATCAATATGCATATGTTCATATATAAGACTATGTAAAATGTAACCTAATTTTACAACCATTTTATATAACATGTTTCCATTTTTTATTTTGAGATCAGCATTAACTATTTAAATGTTATTTGAGAACAAATAATAATATTTTATATTAAATTTATTGTTTAACAAATATATATTTTTTAAAATTTAATCGGATAAACTACTTAATCGGGTTAATCGCGTATGTTTAGTATTAAATATACCTGTGTTTATTACGAGTTGTAATAACTGCCCAATTGAAAAGCTTAACATTTTCTTATGGGCATATAACAATTTGTAATATTTCTAATATAGATAATTGAATCTTAACTATTTGCCGTTCAAAGTGTTAAATACATTCAATTTACCGAAGCCTTTTTCTAATCAGGTATCTATCATGCGATTTACGACGGCTACGCGAGAACGAGCGCCCAGCGATCCATTTCCACGCATTGCAAAATAATCCATATTTAATTAAACAGACGAACCCTTCAACTAAATTAGGTAATCTATAAATAACATTTATTATAAAATACACTTTTTTAGTTAAAATTAAAGTCTTCAATATCTAAATTTCAATAAAATATTTAATATACGTTAGCTAGTATTCTATATTCTACTAGATGAAGATGTGAATACGTTGATATTTTCATGTATATTTTTAGAGGGGAAAAACAAAAGGATGAAGTGGTGTGCATCGCAGTCCTGACACACATCTTTCTTTCATCTCGCCCGCCGTTGTCTCAGTGCCGCTGTAAGAGCACTAGAAATGCTAGATTTATTACTTTAAGGGCTTAGTTGAAAAAATTAACTTAACGATGTAATAGAATAAATCCTTACCTACGCCTAATTATTTTATTTATTGAACCAGATAAAGTGAAAAAAGACTAAATATAAACTCTATCTTTAATGAGAGTATAAGTTTCAATAATACTTATTTTAATTTAATTTAGTTTTTAAAACATTTTGCAATTAGTAACAATTAGTGGCACTCGGAGAAACGATACCGTTGTTATGCTAAGACGACAAAGCGCGGCGTTAAGTTCCACCACTATTCCATTATAGCGGAAAATGAAAAACGTAGTTTATTACTTCTAGATTCCCTCTGCTTGTCCTGCTAAATGTACCATAATACAAAGAGAAGCTAAAATAAACATTGCAGCACCATTAGTTTTACTAAAATAAACAAACCTAATGAAGAACATTTTACAATTAAAAATTTTCCTTTTTTTTTCCTCTAAAACTCATATGAAAAAATATAACAAACATGTGATACTTGGCCAATTACACTTACTCGAGTGCTCACTTACAGAAGACAAGCTACTTCACCTAACATACGCTTTGACTTAACAAATGAAAACATAGGAGAGTAGCATTCTTTGTTCTTCCCATTTGCATATATTATATATACAATTACTGTGAAAAGTGGGAAGTAACGAGAGGACATTATGCCTCCCTCGTTAAATCGACGAGTGTTGGAAGTGGTTGTGATTTATTGACGATTTGTTTGATGCGACCTCTATTGGACCCTTTTGTTAAGCTTATCTGTACTTAAGTTAATGTTTTAATATAATGGTAGCGAAGAGGCCGTCGTGGCGCAGGGGCACAAGTGTGTAACTGCAAATACGAGTGGTAGTGGGTTCGATCCCCGCTTGAGGAAATGAAATATTTATTTAAATTTATATTTTCATTTCTTCGCTTTAGGGCCGAGGCGAAAACGCGGCGTTGAAGTCCGCTACTCGACACTCAATGCCTCCAGTATTCCACGGAAAATCTGGAAAGGAGTGTCTTAACACTAGGTTCCCTCTGCCTACCCTACTGTGTGTGTGATACATCTTGAAGCTGATTTAATAAGATAATTCGTCTATTTATACCGTTGAAATAAATACAACTGTAAAATGCTCACATTTTTAAGTAAAAATAATATTATATTACGATAGTTTCTTCCAAATAAAAAAATAGCAAAATGAAAATGTAGAATTCCTTGCACTTGTGCGTTCCTCAATACTCGTTCAACCACAGACGCTGAAGGAATTGAAAGTAGAGCCCTTGTTATTTCGAGTACAGGTGGAGGGAAGTATAAAGGAGGGAACATTGTCTCAGCTTCCTCGTTATACGCTGCTTCAGATGTTCCGATAACAAACCGCAGGTTAGACTTGCACTCCAAGTAAAATATTATTTTATACTCAACAAACATTAGATAAATATTTACAATTTAAAATACATGCTGATTTATACTTTACAGGTCCAAGGCACCATTCATAGTTTAAAGATAGTGATTTACAATTGCACTTTAAGGTGTTTAAGGTTAAAGATTATTTTCAGAGTTATACTGTTTTAGATAACGTAAAAAATTTTACATAGCGGGATTTGAACCCGCACGTCTTGTCAAACCGTCCAAGATGTGGCTCTTGGAAACCGCTAATCAGCTCTGAACACTAAGCCATATGTTCTCGTCAAGCTACGTCAAAATTCTCAAACGCTTGTTACAACTTATTTATGTTGTTAGCGGAAAGTAAAAATCTTCCTATAGAGATACTCCAAGTCTCCCTGCAGAGCACTTGAAAGACTTCCAAGAGCTGGTTCAAATCCCACTAGATTCTAATTTTTATATATTTCCGTAAAAAGTACTTTTTCTTGTTTAAATATTAAAAATATAATTATCATTTTCTTATATAGTGAGTTACTTGCTTAATTTTATCTGTTTAATTTATAAATAAGGCAAATTGAAATCTGAATAGAATGAAAATTGGAATGGAATGGAAAATTAAATCCATATTGCTTCAAGTTCATTAAAAACACATCACAAATAGTATAATATAAAAGGTACATTGAGATTCTGCCTAAGCGCTGTCACGTGGCGTTACCTGTCTCTGAAACCCCTCTTTTCATACTAAATAAAGATAACCAAGTAAAAATGACGTGAGAAAGTGGCGTGCCGTTGGAGAGGCCTACGTCCAGCAGTGGACGAGGACAGGCTGATGATGATGATGATGATGATGAAGTAAAAATATATATTATCGAATAATTGCTACAAGTACGAGTATGTCATCTTCCATCACAATATCCTAATCAACAAACAGACTTACAAAATAAAATATATCTTTCTTGCTTAGAAATGATGCAGTTACGAGGTCACAGTTCAATTTACCTAAAAGCACGTAGCTAGCCACTCTATTAAACTTCGCTTTGATTTCAAATATCCTGTTCTTAATTACACGCCTTTATGTTAAAATCTAGTTTGTTGCCTTAAACAAAGACATTGTTGTTATGCTAATATATTTTAAATAATAAATACATACAATAAATATAATTGGAGAATAGCAAATATATACAAATATTATATTTATATTCCGTAGACGTACATATCTGTCAAAACATCTTAAATTGCTGAACTTTAGGTCACATCCAGAACAATAAGACTTTGGCTATAATTATTTTACAATAGTATAAACCACTTTTTTTCAGCTTCCGCGTAAAGCAGAGTAGGCAGAGGAAATGTAGTGTTAAGACACTCCGTTCTTCACTTTCCGCCGATTTTTTTTAGTTAATAATAATTCTTTCTCCTGAGTGGGAATCAAATTCACCACGATGGATCCAACAAGTTTTTTTCAGTTGTAAGTCCAATTCAAATAGGATTCGATATTTTATTTACTCCCTAGTATAAACGCTTATTAAATAAAAGATAATTCACTTCTCTAAATAAAAAAAAATTAAGAACAAATTCATCTTGGTTATTAAAATAAAAACCTTACATAATAAATAATCTTAGAATGTTTTTAATTATTATTTTTTGTTTAAAAATAGTACGTCGTAGTATTTTGTCCAAACACTGTAAATATTTATATAACATATACGTCCTAATAGGCTGTTATCTTGATTTGTAGACACTCTGGGAACTATGAATAAAAATAACAACCGTCCGTTGTCCTTTGTTATATCTTATACTCGTGGCCAGCTCAAATGGTTTGTATTATGTTTTACAACGCTCTGAAAGTATGATGCCGGCCATAGGTTTTTATTATATGTCGTTATAACATACTATATTATTTCAAATATGTTGTGAGAAATATTTCTAAATACTAACTCCTCTCCCTCCCCCCCCATACAAAAATTCATTCATTTTCCATGTTCCTGCATTTCATGTGAAACGCATGTGCGAAAGTGACGGAACTCAACGCCGTGCTTTGCCCCGATTCTGGAGCGAAGAAATGCTCGACGAAACGAAACATTTAAATAAATATTTCATTCCCTCGAGTAAGGATGTCACAACCCACAACCAGTCGCGTTTACAATCACTCACTTGTGTCCCTGAACCACGACTGGCCTCAAAATGGGGAACGGATTGTCTTAACACTAGGTTCCCTCTGCCTGCTGTGTGCAGGATACAGCGTGAACCTGATTTTTTAGAAAAATATTTTAGAAAATGCATCTATTATTCAATAAACACCCATTTACATCCTACTACATAACTAGCTCATAGTACCTACGGCCGCTACGGTAGCTCCTAGATCCGTCTCGACTCAACGATTTATTGCGCCAGTTGAATAAGTAATCAGAGCTGCAAGTACTCTGGATTGAGCTTACTTAAAATAACCAAGGTATAACATGCAGCGAAGTTAGCTGAACCTACTTTTAACATGCAACTGCTAAACTTTACGACGCTCGCAGTCGTCTGACTGCTGTGGATTCGATTCCCATTTGAGGAAATAAAATATTTAATATTTTGATTTCTTCGTTCTAGTGTCTAGGCAAGCGTGGCGTTGTGTTCCGCCACTCAACATGCATCAAGAATTTCGCTGAAGTTGGAAGCGAACTCTTAACACTATATAGGTTTCCTCTATACGCGGAATACAGCATGAAGCTTTCTAATCTTTAATCTTTTCTATTTTTTGCAATAAAAAATACTTCTTGAGAAAAAGAAAATTGCTTGTAATCTTGTTCTTACCATTTTGATTTGGAATTCAATTATACGCCGCATTGCGTAACTGATTTATGTGCTACTTATTGCTAACGTTATTCGTTTAGTTTTTCTAATTATGTTGTTTTTCACTCTCAGTGTTGTCATCTTAAATATCCTAAATTTATTTATTTATTTATTTTTAAATTGTTTATTTAATTTTAAATTACTGTATTTGTCTTTAAATTTTAACCAAATGTGGTTCTAAAGTACCCTCTGAGTCTATTACATAAAAATCATTCTCGAATAACTCATTTACAAAAAAATATTATGTTATAAAACTAATCTTTATTGTTATAAAACTAACTAATCATTCTAACAACGTAATAAATTAATTTTAATTAAAATTAATTAAACAACTGTGCAACAGGACGAAACGGTTAAATTAAATATAATAATTAATGCATTGTTTGTAATTTTTATTATTCCGTACCCAAAGGATAAGACGGGACTCTACTATTACTAAGACTGCTGTCCGTCAGTCTGTCTATCCACGTCCATCACCAGGCTGTATCTCATGAACTGTGATAGTCGGACTCGCCACCGAGGGTTACAAAATAACCTTTAATAAGAATAATAACCAAATTATATTTAGCAATATAGAAAATGTTTTCAAAGTTTTCATTCCAAATCCACACGACTATCTCCTTAAGATCAAAAATTCGTTGGCACCAACTCATCCACTTCTGTCTATCTTTGTAATGCACGAAATAATTACAAAGAATTGCTGTGAAATGGCATATAAAAACAATTGTAAAACCGCGGCAACCAGCCCACGATACGGGGAACAAATATGAGGCTGGCAACCGTCCTCGGCGAGGCGAGCGCCCCCGGGCCCAGGCGAGGCGCTCTTGCCAAATGTGCCATCCGATAGCGCCAGAACATTGCTGCAAATTTACAGCCTACCCTATTAGCACTAAATCTAAACATTAACCCGATTCCCGTAACCAAACTTCACGGTTACTCGTCCAAAATATCGGTCACAGCGACGCGATATATTTGCGTGACACTTTTTTTTTTGTTTTGGCTATAACACTTCATGTAATAAAATTTTTTTTTTTATTGTTTGTTTGTAATTAAATATCCTGTATGTTTTTTTTTTGTTTTATATGTCAAACTCAATTAAAAATTCTATTTACTTCTACGTATTTTCTGAAAAATGACCTCTGGTGTCGAGACTATGCGGTGTGTTGAGTTCCGCCACTCAACACGCGGTGCCTCCAGAATAGGGTGGAAAGTATTAATTTTATTTGCTCTCTATTGACACCGATATTATTTTTTTTACTTAGTAGAATTATATTTGCTTTGGCTCCTTATTGTTTCTTGTTTGTAAAATCTCTGCACATTTCACTAGATTATTGCGAAACTATTTTTTCAGAAATTCTACATATTTGATATTATTTCATACAACACTTTATTGATTATGTGTAATTAATTGTATAAGTTACTATTACTATTGATTGTCCCATCAATTTAATAATTTTTGTTTTCAAAAATTATACAGAACAGAAATCAGGTAGTACAGGCTTTGCTGTACCCAAAGTACATATAAAACTTCAAAAGTCAAAATTAAAAAAAAGTAAAAATTAATTTTTAATTTTTATATTTTTTCTCAATAAGTTTTATCAAAAATACCTAAGAAAAAGTTGTAAATCACAAAAGTATCTAAAAAAAAACTGATTACCTAAAATGGATGAAAGAAAGTAAAATATGCTTCTGACAAATTGGATAAGCAGTTCAACTTTTTGAGTTTCCTTTAGGTTGTCAGCCATCTCAAGTTCAAAACTTAAACAATCTCGCGGAGATCGTGCCACTGCGAGTCCGCTTCGCACTGGGAAGTACCTACTAATAACTCCGCAAGTACTTTTACCATTCTCAATATATGTTTATTTATGGATGACATATTTTATTGAATGTAACTCTCTCAGAAACTTTTACCCACCATTTATGTAACTTTATGTTTATGAGAAATACGTATTAAAAACAAAAAAGAAAAATATTTTCGACCTCAAATAACTTTTTTGCCCACATACGATATGGGCTTAGACGACACGGGGCTTTAGTTATTTTGTTTATTTCTCGTAGCACCCGCATCTTCCTTTACGTGGACTGTATGACCAATTCTATATTCATTTTCATCGAAAATTAAAGTGGCAGAACTCAACGCTGTGCTTTGTTTTACCGGTTAAAAGTAAACAATTTAAGTATAATCATTCTCCTATTATTACGTATTAATATTTTCATTTCTTCGCTCTGGCACCAAGACAAAAGCGTGTTCCGCCACTCAACATAGAAGCTTACCTATCGGTCTTACTTATGGTTAGCAAGAAATAAAAAAAAATACATTATTTCCCTGGAATGGTAAAAGAAAACTTAGCGTAGTGTTAGGACTTTTACGTCACTAGGTGTTTGAGAAGTGTAGAACACATCAACAGTGTCTTGGCACTATGTTGTCTCCACTTGCTCTGCTCGCCCTATGTTCGAAATAATGCTATTTGAGCTAGATGGCAGCATTGAAAATATCGCCGTAACACTGATCCACTGCACCTCGATGCCATCTACCGTCGTTCTGTTGAACTCCAAATCTTTTTTTTAAAGTTTAATTTGTATGTATATATATGTAAGCCCTTGGAAACAGGGTAATCAATTTGGTACCTTAATAATAAAATAATAGTATATGCTAGATTTGCATCAAAAAATAAAATATTATTAGATAAATGATAACGAATCTACTTTATTATAGTTATGTTTTTTACGTAACCCTTTTTCTGAACAATACGTTCTAATAAAACAAAAATTTTTGCCACAATTTACATAGAAATTCCTTGGATTACATAAAGTGAACAAATAGGTAGTTCATGTAATTTTGTTTGACATCCACATATTAGAATATACAATGGTTTAAGAAAAAGAAATCCATACTTACGAGTGTTAATATGTAGGGTTGAAATTAAATACGTTTTAGATTTCACAGGTAATTTATTTCATACTAAAATTGTATGATGATTTACATAATTTTTGATTGTTCCTCCAGTCCAGCTAATAAACAGTATACATAAAACCTAAATATTCCGAAATTACAATATAGATATATAAAAGATTTAATCGAGTAAAATATAACATTTCATCCCTTTGTATAATAAGGGTTTATAATTGAGTCAGCTAATAAAAAATAATTAAATTATATCAATTGAAAACAATGCAACACAAGCAAGTGTATATTATATACCCTACAGTACCCTTGATGGCTATTAGTTATGTTATTTGCAAGCCATAGGTGATTATTCTACTGTTAGAATATAGTACTAAAACCAAATTAAATCGTGCCCTTATAGAATCACATATAATCTAATTAAACAAAATATAAAATAAGAGCCAATAGAGTGAGTATAATAATATAATACATTCACAATTTTGATGGACTAGATCCCACAACAAACGCAAAAATTCTCTTTACAAAGTTCACAATTTTTGGCAATGTTTTACAAAAGTAAACCGAAATTTGTGCCGTAAAAGCAAAATACTATCAGATGTAGTTTACTATTATATAAAATAATATAATATATGTAACAATATCAATCGAAGCAGACATATCTCTAGCTACATGGCGTATTAATCCATCACATCAACACATTTGGACTAGCTTCCTTAATTACGTTACTATAAAATTGATTACCTAGTAATTAAACAAAACTAGTCAAGAAAACAACTCCTCGTATTCTAAATCTAACGCTAACTGCTTTATAACGGTGTGTTACATACGTTACACGAACAATATCATAAGGTAATATATTATAATATATTAAATAAGTAGAGCGATGTATGAAATGTATTTACAATGTATTCTGGCCGATTTTGTATAATTATATAAAACTTAATTACGCATACTTATGTTTACTTACAAATTAAAGTTAACACAGGTTGATTAAATACGGTACAACTACCGATTACGTAACGAGTATCGCGTACAAGTTAGCCGTAAGTCGTAACTACAAGCAAATGCACAAATAGACGATCAAAATAATGAAATCTGTGATGGCTTCGAAATTACAAGGTACGATAACGTATAATATACATTTAAGAGTCGTAAATAAATATGCACATAGGTAAAAATAAAGTTTAATAATTTATTATTTACATAAAGAAAATATGGCACATCTTCAACATGGACCGACATCCCTGCGCGCGGTCGCGACGACGTGAACTACGAATTTGAATAATACCAATTAAAATACCGGTGGGAAGCGAGAAACGCTCGAGCCGTCCGCCGCGCCGACTGCCTGGTCGCGTTACAATCGCAAGAGAACTACCCAATGTATCAGTCTATGAAGCGTTCACTCACTCGTCCTGGCAGGAGGGCGCGCGCTCAGCTGGGCGGCGGCGGCGCGCGCTGGCGGCGGTGGCGCGCGCACGCGCAGCACGCGTCCCCGCGACGCCGCCGAGCGCACGCCGCGCGCCCGCATCGCTTGCGCACGCATGTTACCTCGCCATCCTGCAATATTATATTGTGTTCTCAGGATTGTATACTGGAAATTCAATTTAAGATCTAAATCTTGAATGGTTCTTATCAGAACCGACGGAAAAACTGAGGCTAAAAAAATATTAATACTGTTGCAATTTACCTTGCACCGGCATGTAACACATCTTTGTTCGCCGTGTGAATGTATTGATGGATGAACTTCTTTGCCGTTGGGAAGAGGTCCATCTGGGAACTTACAGCCACCTTCTGCAAGGATCTCCTCAGCTGTTCGTGGGGCTCCTTGATCTTTCAGCGTTTCTTCTTCAGTCTTCTTTGGATACACCTAAAATCATAATGTGCATGTGTAAAAATATAATAAAACTATTGGCTGTAATACATAATTAACATTTGAAACATTTAATGAATAAGATATATAACAAGACTAAATAACAAGATAAATCTGAATATGAGTGCAATTTAGACATACCTCAGGGCATACTCTGCAACAAGATTTCTTATCTGGTCGATAGGCATCTTTCTCTGCACATCTTAATGGCGGACACTTGACTCGCGGACACCGCACCTGTCGTGTGGACATTTCACATGTGCATATAGCACATGTGTCGTATCCACCGGGAACCAGGTAAGGATGCCAAGAAGATCCCGGTGCGTGATACTGCCCAGCAAGATGGCAGCCGTGCGATTCATTCCAAACCGCTGTCGTTGAATCTATAAATAGGAAATTATTGTTTTTTATACTAGGCAGGTATATAAATATGTATAAGAAGAAATAATGCTACACCTTCTATGTTTACTCTATTGGAATGGCTTCCACTAAACTATACGTAAATAGCAAATAATTAAGTATCAAGTAAATATTTTTTTTGTTTCATGCTCTATACCGCATATGGAAGAAGCCTACCCTGAAATACAACCTAGTGCTAAGACACTACCTAGTGATTACCTAACTGAATGTCACGCTTTCTCTTGTTACCAGAGGGAGGTAACAAATATTTTAAATACTTCATTTCTCGAATGGGAATCGAATTCACAACCGTTGCGTTCATAGTCATACACTATGCCACTACGTTCTCAAAATACCCACAATAGATCAAAATAACAACAACCAAATACAAATACAAATAAATATTAAGTAACAACAGCATATATTTATAAGTACAGACAATTTGCAATCAATACAGAATACATGAAGCAATTAAATAAATTAAAGTAAAAGGGAACATTGCAAATGTTGAATGCAAATGCTAATCAATTGGGTATCACAAATTAAATGGGTCGCTTGCTCGTTAAACTTTGAATCCGAACCATTAACCTATATTTTATGAATAATGAAAATTATTCCAATCAAAACAATTTAATGTTTGTAAGATTATACAGTAAATCATTTTCTTGCAACTTCACGCTGAATCCTGCATGTAGCAGGATAAGCAGAGGGAGAGAAGACACTCCGCTTCCCGCTTCCCACTAAATTCTCGAGGCATTGCGTGTTGAGTGGCGGAAATCGACGCTGCGCTTTGCCTGGGCACCAGAGCTTAGAAATGAAAATATTAAATATGGAATCGAACCTACAACCTGACGCGTTTCGTCACACGCTTATATTCCTGCACCATGACTGGCTTCAATAGTAAATCATATCGTTAAAAATTCTGTTCTGTTCTAAAATAAAACTTACTAGTACAAATTGGGCAGCACTGTTCAGGCGGCTGTATAGTCGGTACGGCACAATTGGATGGTGGGCAACGAACTGGCACGCAACGCAGCAAGCCATGAACACACCCACACATTTGGCATGTCTGAAAACATGGAAAATTATCGTATGAGCCTATAACCAATTTTTAGATTTTTCAACAATTGCTTGCCACTTTATAAAATTTGTTTGCTTGTTTAGCTTTAGCTTTAGTTTAGCTTTAGTTTAGCTGTATCCCGCATATGGCACGGTAAGGAGTGACATCTTGGTAGCCCAGTGTTAAGGCAATCCGTTCCCATTAAGACACTTTTGTTACCAAATTTCCGCTGCATTCTCGAGGCATTGCGGGTGTGAATTTGTATTACCTATATAATTATGCGATTGTAAAAATACACTAAGTTATACTTGTTTTTTTTTTTAATATGATTGCTTTCATTCATACGCGTACGTATAAGTACACATAAGTAAGTTAAAAATTACCTCAGTTATCCATTGCGCTCCATCTTCATACGCCTTTTCGTTATAATAACAAAAGTCTGAATTAAACAACGAATTGTCTGGCGGGGGCGAGTTGATGTGGGTGGGTGAGTAATTGGCACTCAGCTCATTATCGGAGTCAGGTACCGATGGAAGGCACGAGGGTGGCACGCTTATCTGCATCAAAGTTTATAAGATATTGAAACAGTAAATTATTAAAAAACTCTAAAAGAAGACAAATAGAATTTATACCATTTTTTAATAATCACGGATGTTTTTCGTATGGTTCTGTGTTTTGTTTTTCCCTAATTGTTCATAGATAATTCTAATTTAAATCATGTATTCTTAGTTGAGGATTTAATATTGCCTTTAACTATAGATATATACAATCTTGTTTATATAATTTTACTGTCACGACATTAATCATTTCATTTTACTTACCTCACCGCAGCGGCCTTCGCAGCATGTAAAGTATTGCATTTATAATTTAGTTGTTTTTATAAAGTAAATGTAATTATTACAAAGTTGAATATTTTATAAATATGTAGAGACCCTACGGTCTCCTATCCAATTTCCTCGTTACCAGAACGAGGAAATAAAAAAATAAAATAATTTATAATATAGACTTTAAACTAGTATATTTATAAGGAATTCAATAATAACCTGTGGTAATCGCGCGCGCAGAAATTCCGTATCATTGTCTGATGTCCTCACTTTAAGGACTGCGGTGCCCACATTCAACGCCGTCAGTTCCCCTGCAGAAGGTTCTAGAACTGATCCTTCAGAACCAGCTAGAACTCTTGGTCCTTTGGAAGTGTGCGTTTCTAGCCACGCTGACCACGTATTGGAATATCCATTTAGTACTACCTGAAAATATTTATGTATTATTTAATAATTTAAAGTGATAGAATAAGAACTTTGTAAAAATGCAACTCCTTTAAAAATCAATTTTCAGAATATTTGCATATTATGAAGTATAGAACTAGTTACGAGTTAAATACCATTTATAGAGTCTAATATAAACAAACTAATATATAATTACTTAAAAAACCAAATGTAAAGAATATTTTCAATATAGGTTTTAAGAATAATAAATATAACTTAACAATTACCTCATAGTTTATACCACATAAGGCATCAACTGATAGCCACACAAGACCTGCAACGGGATTGATGGATGGCGGCATTCGTGCATCCGTACGACGGAGTAAAGCTGGACCTGCACTTGCTGTGTCCGGCAGTGGTCTCGACAACAAGCGACCTCTTAGCATTGGAGGACCTAAAGTAAATATTATTCTGTGAATATTTTACTTAGAACAATTAATATATTTCAATACATTTCTGTTGGTTTTCTGTTACCAGATTTATTTTGTGTACATATTAAATTAAGCATATAGTAATTGAAAATTACATTAGGATTAAATATAATATATTAGATATATTCATAATCTGTTAAGACTTACCCGTATCAGAACCAATATGAACCGCAAGTTGATCTTCATATAGCGGAGGGAAAATACGAGCACTCGGCCTCGCTAAAACCCCTATTCTAGTGTCCAATATTTCCACCTGGGAATGACGTTTCCCTTGTTCCTCCACCAGAGTTATTTTAGGATCTGTGACGCTTATATCCTCTATCTAAAAACAATGATGATTCGATTAAAAAACAAACAACTCTAAATTATCATATTATTGTCGACAGTAATTTTATATTGTAAATCAGTCGAGGGTAATGAACTGGAACATTTTTTGTCCTCGTCATTGAGTTACAATGCGAGTTCTGTATGAAAACTTATCTTGTCTTATTTAATTACAAACATAATATGAATTTGTTGTGAATAATATTACAATGTTAACATTTTTTGCAATGTTGGTATACATTCTTTAACTTTTTTTCAACTTTTTTTCTGTATCCCACGCACAGTAGGGTAGTCAAAGGGAACCTAGTGTAAAGACACTCCTCTCCTTCTCTACACGAGAGCACAGAAATGAAAATTGATATACATAATTATACATTATAATGTAAAGGTTTAAAACAAGCAATATATAATTTACCTGTATATCATATACAAGAGAACCATCCTTATCAATGTATAACAATGCCAGGCCTTCCGGTGCGACAGCCGCTGAAGGTCTCTCTGCTATTAAGGGTGCATGAAATACTTCACAAGCAGCCCTTTGCCTCACACTACCGGAAATACGTCTCTCAATGGTCCCTATAGCTTCTACAGCCAATAACAATCGTCCTCGAGACAGAGATCGTAATTCTGCTGCTGTAACTGGTGTTGACACTTCTAGTACGTTTAATTCATATCCTGGCTTGGTTACACTTTGAACCTGAAAAAAAATATATTAAGTTCCATTAATTTAAGAAAGAATTAAAATGTTCCCTACCACTTTATTAACGATTTCTTTCTGTTTGACTTTTCGGGTAATTCATAAAAAAAAGAATTCTTAGAAACCGACCGAGATCCTTGACCACTAAATAATACGTTCTCATCAAACTACTTTGAAATTCTTATACGCTTGTTATGTTATAAGCATCTCTGTAGGGACATTTTTAAAAATTTCCGCTACACAAAGATAATTGCTTAGAGTCCTCCTTTGGCTACAGCTAAGTGATCAGAGTGCTTGGGTGGTTGCCAAGAGGGGCCGGTTCAAATCCCGCTACGTTAAAAAAAAAATATTATATTTTCTAAAAAAAATTCCTAAGTATGGAACTAACACTTAAAAATATATTTCCAGATTGTAGACACATTCTCTCTATATGTAAACGTAACAAGCTTACCTCATCAATAATAGTCTGGTTCTTCTCTGGAAGTGTCAAAATAACTCGAACAGATTGATCATATGATGATGGCTTAAAAACCCCATTGTATATTATAGCAAGATGTAAGCTGGGTGCTGGTCCAGCAGCGCCAGTGACGATAGCCGTGCCACCCCACCAACCTTCTTCTCGACCTGAAGCTCTATAATCTTCGCATGGGCCGTTGCCCATCGCAATGGGAACATGTTCAGGTTCTAGAAGAGTCGTAAACATCTCCGTTGATAAAGCTGGATACCTATAATTAAAAAGAAAATGAAATTTATACACATTTATTTGAAAAAATCATGGTAATATTAGGTACATATTTCTTGCTATTATATATCTTGTTATTCTTATGATTTTAATGATTACATCACCAAATATAGGAAATCCCCTAGTGGAAATATACGAATTAAAAACATAGGCAAATGAGTTCCCGTTAATAATCTTACGGCTAATTTAATATGAACAATGATGGTATTCGTAACATCCTGAGTTAATTTCAAGGGTAAGTATTGTCTGGTAATCAGTCTCACTATATATTTGAATTTAATTTAAGATTCATCAATCCATTTTAAATAATATTTATGGGAACAGAGTGTCTTAGCACTAGGTTCTCTCCTCCTACCCTGCTGTGTGCTGGATACAGCGTTAAACTGATGTAATATTAATGAGACTGTAAAAAACGCGTTAGGTAGTGGGTTCAACTCCCAGTCGAGGAAATTTATTTATTTAATATTTTCATTTCCTCGTTCTGGTAACGAGGCAAAACGCGGCGTTGGGTTACACCACTAAACACGCAATACCTCCAGGATTAAACGGACAGAAAGTGGAGAACGGAAATATTTTAATGAGAACAGTATCTTGACACTAGGTTCCCAAGTGTCTGCTGTTCTGCCTAACGTGCCCAAAAAGCGTGAAGTTGAAAATAAAATAATATCTAATATTTACATTCATTGTTATCTACGCATAAATTCTGTTTAATCTAATGAAAATAATCAAAAATATATAAAACATATACCTTTGTAAGTTTGAAAATAACAGTAAACGTAAATTGCGAACTCTAAGTAGGCACCTAACACACAAACGGGTCATACAGAAGAAATACATACGATTGTAATGCATCGGAAACGTAAACACATATAAAGTTACACTGCGCCGTATGAAAGTGCTCATATTGAAGTGTATTTTACGATTATTTCCTCAGTTTGTTACGGGCGCGCCTGACGCGCATAGATATTAACGGATCTTAAAGTATTTACGCAATTTGCATTCAATGTGTGTCCTGGATACAGTCTATAGTGTAACTGTATCAATAAAATCTTTGATTTTCAATGTAAATTAAAGTATATTTTGGTTTACATTATATTTGTCAGTTGGTACGGTACACAAGGGTGTGAGTTCGATTCCCACTCGAGTAAGTGAAATATACTATAATACTTTCATTTGTTCGCTCTGGTGTTGAAACAAAGCGCGACATTGAATTCCGCCACCCAATACGCAATGCCACCAGAATTCGGCTTTAGGTTTTGTCTTCCCTACTATATGCGGGATACAGCGTGAAACTGAAAAAAAAAACATTTTCCTTAATAGTTTAACACTAACATACCTATTAATTCGACCACTCAAGGCACTTTCCATGGAATTGTTACGCTCATCACCCCAAATCAACGCTACATACAGTGAGCCTTCTCTCAATAAGCGTTTGTATTCTCGCGATACTCGACGCCAGACACCACACAGCTGTAAACAAGGCAAATCGTTGTTAAATCGAAAGAAGGAGAGATAATTAATAAAGCATCAACAAGCAATTTACGTTTTAGTCATACCTTTTCAGTTTTTTCCTCATACGTGGCGTGAATTCCCGGCGATTTTTTCAAAGGGTGTTCGAGAAGCATTCGTCCACCTCTGTCCAGAAAGGCTAGAGAACGAGGTTGGATGACTATTGATGGTCCAAGAATTACCGACCAAAATAAATGACGTCGTCGAAATGTAAGCCTGGCGGTCGCGACACCAGGAGCTACGGGTACTCCTGTCATGTCATCACGTCGTATGCACAGTGGTGACCGAGCAGTCAGCAGTGCTCCAAAATCTAAAAAATAACAAACTTTTACTTTAGAACAATAGTAGGTATGTATTTTTAAATAATATAAATTTTGATAAATTTACATTGTAACATATGCAAAATAATATTTTAATATAAGTTCAATATTTTCTTACGTCGTTCTTCGTCTTCATTGGTAGCGATAACAACTGTTGGACTGTCATCTTGAACGATGTCGGGAGCTGAAAGAAAACGGGCAATGTACATGACATTTTTCCTAAATAGTCTAGTGGGAAATTATTTTATAAACGAATGTGATAGACTATACCATATCACAACTAAATTATTTATGTTTTGCAAGCATTTAATATATATTTTATGTAAACTAAATTAATAACATTTATGAACATAGCAATAAAACGCTTTATCTTCCTAATTTAGATCACGGTGGTTTAGTTTTATTTAGTTCGCCTGGTCTGATTAGGCAAAATACCAAATTTAGTTCCGGGATACACCATTAAATGTTTCTAAATGGGTAAAAAGACCAGTTGGGTCGGTGGGTTTTGCGGAGGATGCCGATACGTAAGCTTGCTAAACTGTGAGATGTGCACAAAAGTATCTAACCGCAATTCCAAAAACCGATTTAGCAGTTCATAAAAACATATTGTTCGATCAATTGATAGCAACTAAGGTCCGGGTAGGGGCCGGTTCGCAAGACCTCACCGACCCTTCCATTCGGGTTGATTGGATCAAATGTTATTCAATCGTTGCAGGATTGGCGACGAGACGGCGACTCTAGAATTTACTTTCTGTTCTTCTCCGATGAGTACAGAAGTGGAGTGGAGTGGTCTTCATTTTATCTGAATGATGTGTGCCTGATTAATGAGACTGCCACTTTAAACCGTTTATTATGTGAATTCATTTACGTTTCTTTTTATTTTTGTATTTGTCGCCACTCATACTGTAACAGATTATTGATATTTAAATAAACTCCCTAAAAAATCCGTGTGTCCGTGGCGCGATGGGCTACCCTACTAGTTTTTGGTGGTCGGGTATATTTAAGAGTTTGCGGACATAATAAGTTATACTTTTTTTTTATATTCCGCCACTCAGAACCCAAAATCTTTATTATACAGTACCTTTACAAGCAATTCTACCAAATAAGTTTACTAAATATAGACTTTCTTCAATTATTTAGTAAATAGTAAACAAATTAGAATATTGTATATATCGCACTAGTATACATAAACCAGTAAATTTCAACACAATCATGTAGGGTACACAAACAGATTTCAACTCAACTTAGACTATGAATTATACGCATAATAAATCGTCTTATCTATGATATCTTTCCGTGTAGCATACGTTAAACAAGCCATATCGAACATTACGATGTGCTAGACTCGTTTATGCTCTGATATCCCCATAGAAAGATTATAATCAACAACAACTCGCCACCAGGATTCATAATTCAATCTAAGAATTCATTAAATGCTCGAGACAGTCCTAAATTTATTGGCGGGTGGCGCCAGTGCAGTGACGTGTAGGTCTAGTACGAGTACATGCAAATGCAAGAAATAGCTGGAGTCAACAGGCGCTGCGAACAAATCTTTGATATTAGATCGATATATCAAACGCCCTCGTCGCGCATAAATTTTATTATTGCCAATTAATTATTTAACGATTTGTTGTTCAAATTGCAACTATTCATACGGTTTGTTTACAATTTCTAGAATATATATTTGAACAGAGTATATTATAATAAGTTATTTATAAAAATGCATTTAATTTGTGAGCCGACATACTAGTACTACACGCCGTTGTCTCGGTCCAACTCAAAGTGGCGCCAAGAACGTCTTACGGCTGTAGTGTAATGAATATTTATACACATTCCCGCACACAGCTAATAGAGAAAATCTGTTTAACTCGAGTTGCCCCACACTCAGTCAGTGCTCATTAACGTCGTTTTAACGTAAATTTAAACTTTTGAAAGTATCCTTCAGTTGGAATACGTGATATGACTTAGGCCGAGAGTTCATTTCCAGTCGAGTCGAGTCTTATATCTTTAGGCCTCTTCGACGCGGCGAGTTTTCCAATAGCGTGATGTAACCAGGCGCCGCTCTGGCCATGAATAGACTGCGTACACGACACTTACGACTATCAATAATTCATACTAAAGCGACGTAATAAAAAGAATAACATTCCATATTTATTTCGAAGAAACGCCTGTCTATTTCAGCTCAATCTCTAATCAGTTGACGCATCTTGTCCAGCAGGTTCCCCCCGTGCTGCTATAGGGGGGGGCATACAGGAACAGCTGCAAGCAATCTTATTTAGATTCAATCAACATTGATTTTTCACATGAAAGGCGTACGAGTGAAGCGACATGTAACGGTCACCAGTGAATCGTAGAAACTAAACACGAACTGTCGAAAAAAGAAATGAACAATGTTTTCTGGCACCTGTGCAGATTTCTTGGAAATATTTGAGGACGTGATGAGTTTATATAATAAAAATTCTTCCTACATTTTCTATACTTTATCGAGGTATAGATTATAATTACATAGTTAGGTCTTGTTTTATGGAAGTATAAAATTTCCCTACCAACTGTCTTGCATATTCATGAGTGAGAATCAACTACGAGATACAAATATGCTATTGCATGCAGAAAAAGATTATTCTAGTAATTACTGCATTCAATTTTGTTCCAATCACTAAACTTTTAAACGCAAGTTATATTCTTTTATATCGAATAATCTTGCATCGTTTAAACCCTTAAGAGAAAGAGAATATTTAAAGATTTAAGAGAAAAGTGAAGATTTAAGAGAAAAGAGAGCCTATAAGTAACTTGATAGATAATTTCGATACATTGAACCGACCACGTAGAGTCTTATTAAAATCAATTATTGAGAAACTTATTACAAATAACTGAAAATGTTATAACTTCTATTTATTTTCTAGAATTTTTCATGGCGCAATCGAATAGAGTGTTATTGCATACACGATGATCGTGGGTTCATTTCCTACTCTAGGGGAAGAATTTATTTCCTCGCTTTGAAAAAGACAAATTGTAGCGTTCAGGAAAGTGGAGAGTGGAGTATTTTAACACTAAATTATCGCTACCTGCCTTATTGTATGCGGGAACAAAAAAACTAAAAATTTATTGTTTACTATAGGAAAAGTTTTAATTGCTTTAAATAATGGAAAAAAGATTCATCATTACAACGCAAGGCCAAGGTTGCTAACGAATCCATTATTCAGCACCTTGACCTCCGTCTCGTTCGTGTGTGATGTTTTAGCGGCGATACTATTTTAAACAAATGACAATACGAGTGACGTACCTGACCGTTGGAAAAGCTCCGAATATCTAATACTAGCGGCCCGCTCGCGGTTTCACCCGCGTGAACTATGTTATTATTAATTTCTGTCTCCATGACTACGTCCTAGTGACGTCTATGCAAAATTTGAGACTCCTAGCATTTGTAGTCACGAAGTTTCATACAAACTTTCGACCCTAAAAACAACCCCTTAGAAGTCGAATATTGCAAATTCCCGTCTTAGCAAGCACCTACGTCCTATAAGTAACTCCTATGCAAAATTTCAGATTCCTAGCACATGTACTTTCTGAGATTTCGTGATGAGTGAGTGACCTTTCGTATTTATATATATAGATGTCGTGCTATAAATTTTTTCTATTAGTTATTCTTTTAAATACTATGTAGGTACTGCCAGGGTCTGAAGTGATGTTATTGACACAATAGCATCGTCTTATCTTAATCATTTTAGTTTATTATAGTTTTAGAAAACAGAATGAAAAGAAAGAAGAAAAAAGAAGAATTAAAAATGTGAAAATCTACAATAAAATATTTGAACCTCTGCTTAAAACATTCAATTAAGCTTCATCGATACGTTAAGTACTCGACCCAATTAACTGTTAACCTACATGCAGTTCAAACAAACTCGAGATAACATTGATATTGTTATATTATTCTATTTACATTTTACTTATCTTCAATATACGAAATCTTCTAGTTATTAATAAACATCAATGAATTAAATATTGGTTAAAAGTATTGGATATATCTTGAAAGTTTAAAATGTCTACGTTTGAAGGGATTTTTCGTGTTCATTTCTTTTCATTTTTTTTCTTTTTCGGAATCTCGTGCTTGGTGCTCTTCCTGAGAGAATCTAAATAATTAGATATATTTTTAAGCTCTTAACTTTACCTCACAAGTTGTATTCAAGCATAAGAAAGTATTTACAATGCAAACTATATCTGAAATTCGAACCTTCAATCCTTGTTTGTACCTCCGAAAGACATTATAACAGATATCTTTTTAATGTGCTTATACAATATATGAATAAATAAATGAACCATAGTTATTGCTCGGACTTGAAAATAACTTGTATAAATACAGATCATACTAAACATAGTTATCTTACATTCGATATTATATTTAAAGAGGATATTACTATATAAATAAAAAAATTCTATAAAGTTTTAACTGTTTTGCTCATCATCAGTGGATTATATCCAAGTTGAGCCCAAAGTCTAATTGGCAGAGCAGTATATTATTAGACAAATTGACAAAAGCTCGTCAATGACGTGGACATGAATGAATAAAATTTTTTTATAGCTTCAAAATACAAGAATAATGGGCTACAACAGAAATAACTGGACTAAACTAATAATAAATTATAGAGTGCACTGACTTTAACGGAATGTATGTGGTTAAAGTTAAAAGGGTTTGAAATTATTTTTCCTTAAACAAGTGACATTAGTTTTCCATTCAAATTTAACTTACGAAATGAAAAAAAAAATCTTAAAAAAAAACAATGTATTTATAAAAAATTACTTTCAAAATAAAAAAAAATTATTAACTAGATTTTTTGGAATTAAAAAGCAATTTGAAATTATTGTGTTATATAACACGAATAACAAGTTCAGAGACGAACGATGAGGGGTCATCACTCATCAGGAATTTGTCCAATCCTCAGAAAATACTCTCGATCGGTTCTCTGTCAATTTATAGGTTATATTCGTAATGATTGCGGCAAAGAATGTGTATGGTACAAAGGCGTATTGCTCGTATTGTTGTCGAGACATACCGCGGCGTTCGTGCCCGCACACACGCCCGCATAACTGTCGCGCCACGAGAATGCAATGTGCTTTGGCTCAGATTCAATGTCCATTTCCATAAAATATAATTTCATCTCGACATTCTATTGATGTGCCGAAGTTATGTTTCCGTCCGATCTAAATTCATACTTACAGCGAATTGCATGATTTTGTATTATGTTTGTTACAAATACAATGATGATGTAAATAAAATGAAAAGTTAACTAACTGCTAACATTAGGTTCCTTATGTTTCCTTGCTGTGTGTGAGAAAAAACACAAAAAAATTCTGACAGAATTAAATAGATTATACAGCGAAATTTGACCCGACATTTAATTAAAAACATTTAGTAAAGATCGTGATTCATCACGCTGTATCCCGCACACAGCAGGGTAGGCAGAGGGTACCCAGTGTTAAAACAACCGTTCCCCACTTTCTGCCGAATTCTGAAGGCATTGCTTGTTGAGTGGCAGAACTCAACGCCGCGCTTTGCCTCGACATCAAAGCAAAGATATGAAAATATGAACATAAATAAATATTTCACTTCCTCAAATGGAGATCGAACCGACAACCGTCGAGTTACACACCCTTATGCCACTACGCCACGACAGCTTAAGTAAAGTGAATAACTCTTGAAAATATCCAGTAACTCTGAGTAGGCGCGTTAACACCGCGTTTCCCATGTACGGTCGCAGTGGAAGCCATTGTGCCTGTGGTATGTACGCGGCGTCCTATACCCGACCCTTTACGGGCGAACACTTAACCAAAAAAGTAGAACGACTAACCGCGGCCGACTTGTTTACAAGACGTGCAACACTCCGCCTGCATTGTCCGCCTGCCGACGGAGAAACGCTGGCTATTTGCATTTAGCACCTACAAGGGCCCCGTAAACCCGCGTCGGTGTCTCCATGTCTTGAACTCATGAATTTCTCTTAGTTTTCGATGTATTCACATTTTTTGTTAAGGTTAAGACAGCAAAATCTTGAATCTTGAATGTTTTCTTTTCTTATATATTATTCTTTATACAATAATGTTTTCATTCTTTTAAAAATATTAATTATTATTAATAGTACGATAACCTTTTTAACTGTCCATAAAATGACATAAAATTCATGTTTACTTTATCTTAACCCAAACGTATAAAATGACGAAACCTTTGTTATCGCCGACAGACATTGTAGGTATCGCACGCCTTTTCTCAGTTCTATCCATCTCATGTTGCACTTTTATAAAAAAATATATTTAATCTGTGCATATATACATAAGCATTGAGACTGTGGGTTCGATCCCCACTCAAGAAAATAAAATATTAATTTAAATTTATATTTCCATTTCTTAGCACTGGTGTAGAGGTGAAGCTCGGCGTTGAATTCCGCCACCCAACACACAATGCCTCCAGAATTTGGTGGAAAATGGGGAACGGAGTGTCTTAACACTAAATTCCCTCTGCATACAACGTGAAGCTAATAATGATTATTAATATTATTTAATCTATGCATATATTAGCAAAATAAAATGTAAAGAATCCGTTTGAAAACTATGTCGATGTTTCGCTCATTTACCCAATTCAAATATAACGGTGTAGAAACAACAACTCCCCGACACCGCTGTTTCATCAAATCGTGTTTGTACTTTTAACTGAATAAATAATGTGACAAACTACTTATGTAACTTGAGATCAGCCGTCTTCGGCACCTCCTCCTCCTCCTCATGAGTAATATCTAATGAGACCGCCACTTTGTACAAACATGATAATAAATCTTTATTTGCTTTATCATTGCAAATATAAATTAATAATATATAGATATATGCTAAATGTTGTGTAAACATAGTAGACCTTGATTCATTTTTCTTATGTGTGGAAATGTAGTGGAAATAGTTTACACAAAATATTTTATTTTAGATATTAATGATAATTTTACGTATTTCATTACGTATTATAAAAAAAAACATTAGGCCCGGTTTGTGTTAACCCCATTTGCACCAAAACTTTCAAATTATTACGAAACCTTTAATATTCAAATTCGCAAATTTTGTTGAAATCTGAATCGCGCAATGCAAATAAAAATCAATTGCCTCTCATATTCTATATGAACTGGTGTGAACGAGGACTATTGGCGAGTGACATATCAAATTGCGTACAGTGTACAAAATATATCGGGGTTTATAAATCAAAGCAAGCAGTTCTAGTACGTATTGCTGGTAAATAGAGTTTAGTTCTGAGCAAAACAGTTTCCATGATGTTACATTTAGTAGGTATATTAATTGTAATCGAACTGTGAGGACGCGCTGCCAGATCAAAGGCGATGCGTTCAGAATACACAAGTCCACTTTGAGTACTCGTATCTAGAATTACAAATGCGTTTGAAATTTCGAATATCGTTTATATTACTACTGTGCTTTTAACTTGATAGTCTATAGTTAAGGAAAATGTGTTACCGATATGTACTTGCTGTGTTTTTTGTAATATTAATATTGAAGAATTTAAGTAACAAAGTCAAATTTTTAATAATAAAAATTTAAATTAATAGGACATTTTGACAAATTGCCATTTTCGAGTTAAAGTTTATATTTCAAAGTTTAAGTTAATCGATAAATATTAACCAACGAGTAAACTCTTAAGACAGACGGGTAAACGTAGTGTTTTGTTTAACTCAATTTGGAAAACAAATATTGAGTGACCATTTGGTCACGAGTCAATGGACGGTGTTTAGCTTTCAATATTAATCATTTGAAATTTTATATTAAACATATATACCTACTTTATGAGACGACCATTACGTATTCTTCAAATAACAAAGCTTTTATTCGGGGAAAAGCGGTTAAATTACCATCTATAAAATAATAATATTATATTTCTCTCTTTATTATTCACTTTTTTTGTAGGAAAAGCACTCAATTATGAATAATTCTGAATTTACTGACCTTAAAATGTGTGAAATTCGAATAAAATAAAAATCAACGAGCGCACTGCAAATGGGTGTCAACGTAAAAGATAATGAAGCGCAATATTGTTGCATTAAAATTTTTTAAAAGGAATTCCTCGTTAAGAATTTGCACTTTTGGACATTTTACATTCATATTATCTAGAACGGACGCAGCTTAAATGTTAAGTGCTAAATTTATGCTGTAATTTAATCGGTTATATCAAATTTGTGTACATACGAAACAACATTCTTCGTATATAAAATATAAATTTATGAAAAACATACATATGGTTTAAGTAAACTTTCATATTTTTCACTAATAAGATTAATTCATAAACTCAATTTTTATTGAAATTGAGTCATCCGAAATGCAATTTTTTATATAAATGCACTTACTTATTAAGTATCTTATCTTCATTCGACATTACATCAAATATTTTCCAAAAGTAATAAATACACGTACTAAGTTTTAAGTATTATGAACAAGCTTTAATTGATCGGCGACCGTGAATTTTAATGAAAACTAGCTAACTATATGGAATAAACAAGGCGGAGCGTTGTAGAGCACTATGTGCGGTGAATATATTGTAGATACGTTATATTGAATGGCTGTTGTCTAATACTGCATAAGTTCATATTTATCTGAATGTTACTTTTGAAAATAATACATAAATAACAAATAATAGTATCGGAATATGAATGATATGGAAAGCGAAAGCGATGAAAATATATTAATATATAATTTCTCTATATTGTTTTTGGCAGAGCACTAAAGGAGGGATTCCATGTTCAGCTCACTATAGGTACATGGTGTGCAGGAGGTGTCTCTATTAGTACAATTGGACGTAACATGCATTATAAATATTATATTATACCAAACTTTACAAATAATAGTTATGTACTTAATATTTTTATATACGGAAATACAATTCAGCAGATAAACATTTGAAGTTATAATTCACGCAGATTAAATTTATCATTTAATTATTTTATTTTAGCTTTACGCTGTATCCCGAATATAGAAGGGTAGGCTGAGGGAATCTGGGAACCTAATGTTATTAATGTAAATAAATATAATTTTACCAAAAAAAACAAAGAAATATATAAAAAACTTGAATTTGTCCACGCTACCCTCCTATTGTTTAATACATACAAAATAATAAGTTGTTAAGAGCAAGGTTTATAGCGCTATCACAGATCTTTCGTAATCGTGAAATGTCAATTAAACATATTACTTGCGTTATTGACATTTGACGATTACGGCCAGCTATAATATATATAAGTGTTATTCGTTAATGCGTATATACCATTTTATATTGTGTAATATAATTAATTATTTTTTTTATTTTAAACTAGATCTGTGTTATTTGAAACATGTTGTATTAAATATTTGTAATAATAATCTTTATTGTGAATGCATGAATGAATGAACGAATCGACTGATAAATTGTTTATAAAAAAATGTATATTTTAGAAGATTTTTAAATCGAAGGCAGAACAGTCGTTACCTTCGGCTCTTTCAGAGAAAGGCAGCCAGCAGCTAGTATGGTAGAGATTGAAATTACAGTGATGGAGCCATCACTGCACTCAAAAGTGTAACTTCAATTAAAAATTCTTATGATAATGTAGTTTAAGACATAAAAATGTATTATTAGAAGATGCTAGAAGTGCGCTACAAACATATGTAGGTAAATAAGAACAAGAATGCAATTCAGTTTACTAAATAAATAATCGTATAACAAAAGCGGGCGAGGTCTCAGGCCGATCGCTAGTTGCAACGAGGAAGCCACTCACTGTTCAACAATATTTAAATATTTTTTCAATTAGTTTAACTAATATTTTTGGAAAAAATATTCTAAAATCAGTTTAATTCTGTATCCTGCACACAGCAGGGTAGGCATAGAGAATCTAGCGTTAAAAAACTTCATTCCACACTTTCCCCCAAATTTTTTGAGGCATTGCGTGTTGACTCAATGCTGGGCTTTTGCCTTGGTGCCAGCAAGAGCGAATAATTAAAATATTAATAAATAATAATTAAACGATATATTTTGGGTCCAACGTAATCTACGTGATAACCACGAGCTCCCTGCCGTATCAATTAACGGCGCACGACACAACAATTTAGTTTCGCCATAATTTCACGTTAACCAAGTGACGGTCACGACGTGCCATTACAGATTGTGTTGTTGCTGGTACCACTCCCTACGCTTGCGAGAATACTATAAGTGCAGCGCTCTGGAATACTTAATAGAGCCGCTACTTCTTAGAAATCCATCACAGCTAATCTCGTGAACATGGCATACGTAACTTGAGAAACAAATAATTTTACAAAATACTCACTTGCTCTGTCATTAACGTTATGACGGCAGTTTTTCTTTGAATCCACAGATATATTTATTTGTAAGAACAGGTGTAGGT
>JAEBDU010000026.1:56995-110713 GCA_016802625.1 Heliconius numata
TTTGATGTAAAAAGAAGCCCCGTCCATGCCGGCGCCACGCGTCGCGACGCCGTCGTCATTGTTTGCGCATCGAGTGTATTTTCTATTTACGCGAGTATGTTTTATTTCAATAACACGTCGCAAATTGTTGCAAGCGCTTGTCTCGTTAAAGATTCTAAAATATTACATTTAATAAATATGTCGTGAATCTCTTTTATAACTGAAAACGTATTTTCTGCTAAATTTTCCTGTTACGCCCTGAAGCTTTCATATAGGCCAAAAATACACAATTTTCATAAGACAAAATCTGTTTACCGTTCCGTGCGTAAATATAATAAAAATATAAATAGCCTGAAAGTAAAAATATAGTAAAAGCCGTAAAATGGACAATCTCTGAGCTTTTGCAGGTTTTATGTTTTGCTTTTGTAGTATATTTTTATTTTAATTGTAGATGTACTTATATAAATTTGATATCGTAGTCGCGGTAGAGAAAGACCTATAAAATGAAAAAGAGTAAGAACTTAAATATAAAATCTTTTAATTAATTTTTCGAATTCGAACGTTTTAGAAAAATAATTGGAAGAAATCTTCATTTCTTCATCATAATTATAAATATCATAACGAAAATTAGTGTGGTATTAGATTTCGCCACTGTAGATAAGAATATGAAAAATTAACAGAAAATGAAGAACAAAGTCTACTTATAAAATATTTTACATATTTTACATTATATGTATTATTTGCAATTCGTCAATATAAATGTACAACAAAAGGAATGTGCTATGACAATGACTTTAACCCGATGACGCTGCAGAGGCCATTAGGGCCAACAGCATAATAAACATTCGAAAAAATACACTCACTTTAATGTTCGAAGTAAATCAAAATTGGTGAATACGGTGTCACTGTAAAGACTGAACATCAGTGTCGTTTTTATTATTATTATTAATTTCCCCAATTTTTCCGAAATAAAATCCACTCTTTTATTTTTATAAACTTGTGCTAAAATATAATTAAATCTATAAGAAAAACCATATTTACTTTGCAACAGTTATCCAATAAAGAGTAAAAAAACATTCCCCTCTAAATAAAGAATATTTTTAATAACACTTACATTCAATTTTTATTTTGATTGAAGAGACTTTGAAGTTTGTTTGCTGGGCGGAGTATAAATATATAACCGAGGCGTGAACGATCGCAACGACCGATTTAACCTACAGAGTAACCAATCATCCGAATTAAGAAAAATCGTTACACAGTCCTAAAATGAGCTTGAACTGAGATCAAAGTTAATTTTCGCTGGGAGAAGAAAAAGGCGCAAACAAGATGGCTAACAGGAATCCATTGCGAGCGGGGACACCGATCTCACAAAAATAAAACGTCGATAATACGCGGCATCGGCGTGCACAAAACAAATTCCTCGGAGGCACATGCACATGCACATGCAGCACACTGAATTAGACACACTCGTGATCGACTGTGGTCGGCGGTACGATATCCGATGAACCATGAACGCTCTGTACGCACACACACCACCATACCTGACTCCTCACCATCACGCTAAGCTCATCCGGTACTTATTACTTCATCTTTTATCTTCACTTCATTTATAGCTTAGTTTTCTAATAATTATACATTTAAACTGTAGATTGATTCTAATTATGTGATGCTATTTTTTTTTCTATAATATATTTTGAGAGCAATAAAATTTATACGACTCATTCATACTAAATTTGTAGGTATAATTTTATGTGTCACTCAATAAATAAGATATTAAAAGTAAATATATTTACATCTTAGAAATTTTATCTTAATTAAACACCGTAATTAATTCGAAATTACTAGATACTTCCCGTCGAGACGTATGAACTTTATTCAAGTTTTATTACTTCAACACCTGGCAGAGCATCAAACCATCAAAAGTTATATACTGTGCTGACTCAATGCGAAAGGAGAATGTATAAAAGCACCATAAACCAGCAGAACTAGGCAGACACCGTGGTCGGCCAGCTGGACTCGCACAAAGGCAGCAGTGAATCAGATTTGATACGTTTTATAGTTACGGACCTGAGATAGACTTTACGGCTGTTCAGAACGGCCGTGAAATTAAATTCTCAAATCACGATCGAGCTATAGAACAAAAATGGCAATATAGATTATATTAATTACTTCAGTTTTACACTTTAAGACGCGCGTCAGTCTATGCAAGAAGGTCAGGGGATAAAACATGGATGCGTGCATAGCTAGCTAGATTCGATACTGTTTTGTCACAGTAATTCAATGTTAACAACCTTAATCAATTTAAAATTAATTTATAATGTTCCCAGTATAGAGGCGAAACGAATTTAGGACGCGCTCGCAGACAATCAATTAACGAGACAGTGAACGAGCGGTATTTACACATTCGTAACGATTAAGAATTCTGCGATTCTAAGAGACCGTCTCGGGGAGTAACGAAAAGAGACGCGTACGTTGACATCGGCGATATTTGTTCGCAAAAAATGTGTGTGTTGTAAGTAGTGTTCGCTAAAAAGGCGCGCAGACGGCGTCGCGGCGGCGGGTCGACGGCCGCGCCCAGAATAACCACCACCAGCATCTATATTTGCAGCAGAGCGGGGCGCAGGGGGACCAGCGCGTGCCATTTCTGCACCAGCCCGGTGCATCTGAGTAATGCCATTGTAATGCCCTCGCTATATGCGAGACGTGCTGTCGGCGACGCCGCTGCTGGTCCCCCACGCGGCGGACCAGAGTGTTCCTCGAAAGTGATTCATTTATCACTGCTCGCATTGAACAGCAGGAATTTCACTTGTAAATTAATGGCGCATATATTTCGTTGGTCGGTTATTGGATATATGTAATTGTGCATTTCGAATTAGCGCTCGGGGAGGAATGATTATCCAGATCGAATGTAGGCGACGATCGTCCATGTGTTGGTAATGATGAGAATCAGTCGTGGGAGCCGCCGCGCCTGTCCACCGTCATTTGTCACCGCCAGTTCCTGTCACTTCACATGTACGCATGCTTTCTCACATTTGCAATTACCTTTTATGTATGGAATTTGCCGATTCAACAAAAACGTGCACCGACGTGACAAACGATGACAATCAAGTGACATTTAATACGAAAAAAATAAAATATACACTAATTCAATTCTATATTATTTTAATGGCTCCAAACTACGCATGTCGCAATTTGCTGGACTTAATTTAATAATTTATTCAAATATTGAATATCTTGTTATAATTTATTCAATTAAATTTGTATTTTATTAAATTTATTCGTAGTGGTATACTACTTTTTTAAGGTGTCGTATTACAAAAGTGGGACAGATGTACCGAAAACGACAAATGAGTCGATATCATTGAAGAAATCCATAGAGTTATGTCGTTCAGTCAATTTCCACATGTGCGGATAGTTTTCGCGACAGATGGCCCATGAGTCACCAACCTGTTGCGGCAGTGTTTGTTGCGGGCGAGCATCAAGACGATACCAATAAATCATTATCTACTTGACAATATTAATAAGTTTTATATGGATTTCACAATTATGCCTATTTGGTAAATTATTATTTAAAATGTCAACGCAAGTAATTTTAATTTTAATTGTAATTTACTTTTAATTGTCAAATCATTTTCTATAATTAATTTTATTAGTCACAGTAATCCTTTTTAGAATCTTGATATAAAATAAGAGTAGAAATATATAGTTATGTATGTACTGTATGTATGTACTGTACTAAGGGGATACCGATTGACGTAGAGGGAGCATTGAAGATAAAATTTTCAATACAGTAACGATTGTAATGTTTTCCTCTAACTTGTATATAAAATTAAAAACTTGTTAAGTTAACTGATATAGTGGAGAATCGAGAAATAAGAATAGAGAAATAGAATTGGAAAGAGAAGTAAAAATGGAAAGAATTTTGTTACTGCCGAAACTTTAAGCCAACTCTTTTAAGTTATAAACAAAACCTTAATCGGGAAAACATGACTCCAGTCATGGCTATACGAGCACATTAAGAACTAAACCAGGAATGACATCACCAATTTAAGATATGAAATTGAATCGACTTCGTGACAAGCATGTGATGAGCGTATTATTTACGGTGACGTAGAAACTGAAGCATTGTCGTTAATAAATTCGCGTGCCCTAATAGCTGAAACTGAAACGACCGCAGTGAAATCCATTCGCAATGTCTCCAGAATTTGCCGGAAAGTGGAAGTGTCTTATCACTAAGCTCCCTCTGCCCTGCCTATAGTGCTCGTATAGCGTTCGTACATACGAAAAAAATAAATGTTAATAATATACTAAAACTTGTTCCAACAAGGAAATGTAAATATTATTGTATAAGTAATATGTATTGAATATGTAACCACGGAAGGGACATACTAAATAAAAATAATTAAAAACATTTGCAAGAGCCTGCATAAATGTGTGTCAACCATTACATGTCAATACAAGTCGGAGCTCGTTTATCGTATGATTTTCTACAAATTTTTGAAAGCTTAGGTCATTCGACGTCGAATTGGCGCAATTCACTCTAGCCACTGTCTATTAAACAAGCTGGTCTAATCGTTTTCACATACCGGTGTGTTCTACTTTACATATTTACTGGCAACATCCAAATACTTTTTCATTTAATAAAATTACATTATATCGATATTTCTTTTGAATATAATGATTACGACGACAAAAAAATTATACCTACTATTGGTCTTGTATTTTTTTGTGTAGTATAAAAATAAATCTTCAACATGGGTTTTAGAATGATAAACTTTATAGACTATAAGAAGAAGAAATAAAAAAATCGAAAATTTATAATTAATTCTAACCTATAAAATATTTGTTGCTGAAATAACTATCAATTTCAACTAGGTACTTTCTGAATTTCAAGTACTTTAATTGATAAACTTGATGAATCAACCTCTCATTTTTACAATGAAGATAGTACTAGTTTCGAACAATTAAACTCCCTTCGGCTCGTTGATAGCCATTACTAAAATTATACTGTTTCAGTTCTGGGTTCGATCCTCACGTTGAATTCCACCAACGTTCGACTTCAACAAACACTTTGTCGAAAAATAAAGATCCGACTATCTCTCTTGGTTTTTGAAATATATAATTATAATGCGATTTATGGGAATGGTTGGAAAAAAGAATTTTGTTTCTCAATAGAAAAGCTTTACCATTTCAATTAAAACAATTTTACAGATAAAAGTATTCAGATTTTAGAAGAAAGTCCTTTAATTGGAGGACTATGATATATAAATGTAGAGCACTGAACAAAGCAACTTAGAAGAAAGTATCAACTGACCGATAAACGCCACCACATTCTACCTGTGACCATATATGTACATTCAATACATTTAAGAGTTCAAAAATGTGTTATTAAAATAGGTTATATCACGTTTAATTTAAATATAGAAAAAGTTTTTGTGTAAATGAATTCTAATAGGTACTTACAGTTAACATCTCCTGGGCAAGTCTTGCAACATCTTCCGGGTAGAAGTGTGGGAGTGTCGCAAGATGGTTCTGGACACTCATTCTTTATGTTACGGCAATGCACTTTAGCTACAACTCTTCTTTTCTTCTGGACCTAGAATAAAACAACATTGTTATAAAAACCTTTTAATTCTTTAAATTTCTCTTAGATCGATAATATTCGTGGTAATATTTGTTCATTTGTATACGTACCGCTATGCACTCACATTTGATGCAGTACATAACTCCGAAAGGCGGGCCTAGATCTGCAAACCATGTCGATCCGAGTTCCTTCGCTTGTTTACCGAATTGGCATTCTGTAACAAGGAAATAAATATACTTCGTAAAATATATAAAAACATGCAAATGACGTGACAAATTATGATTATCAAATATTCATAAACAGTTTTAACATAATTAAGACAACCTACGTAATGGATAGTGGATAAAAATATTATAGATACACTCGTAAATAGTTTGAGTTTTCAAAGAGTTTAGAGTGAGTTCAGAATTTTATGTGACATTTTTTATGTGCCTATTTAAAATTATCCTAATTTAGCCTTATTAAACACTGTATTCGTTGTTTCCGCCATCACAAAAAGAATGTCTATTTCTGATTGAAAATTGAGGAGCCTCGAATCTGTTCCACTTATCTCTAGATTAATGGAAGAAACTAATTCAAGGTTTCTCACAACTTTTAATTTTTATATTTGAAAAGCAATGGGAATCGTTTGGTAACAAAAAACAGCATTCAGCAATAACGGGTATCGGGCCTTCACTTGGCGGATTTATATCAGCTGGGCGAATAGCTGGAAAGTTGCAACCTTTCCAATGTACCACTGATAAATGTATCACGATCGTGAACAATTGTTTCTACAGTTGGAAATTTTATTAATTAATTTAAAGGCGCGGTCACGACGCAAAATTCCCCTTGAGATATTTAATTAATTGTATAGAAATCTGATAAATCAAATGGTTTATTAATTTATTTGACAAAATTCATAAGTGAATTGCAAGTGATTTTAAATTTACTTTTGAGAAAATATATAACATATAGCGGGATTTGCACCCGCGTCTCTTGAAAAGCATCCAAGCGTTCTGACCAACTAAGCCATACGTTCTCATCGGGCTACGTCGAAATTCTTATATGTTTATATTATATGACGTTAGCAGCTATTTTTCACCTCCATATTGTGAAAGAACACTTTAGAAATGTGAAAAATAATTTTAAAATTTTATCGAGATTTTTTTTCTTTATATTTATCGGAATTCTATATTGTAATAAAAATATACTGTTTATTTTAATAGATAGCCAATAACATGGGTAAAACTTATGCATATATAACTATATGTAAAATGTACAAATGTGAATGTCATAGTTAGCAGAAGAATTAGTGCTTATCTCATCACATAAAGTTCACAAATACATGACGTAAAGGAAACTTCTGAAAATGTCACTGAACTTGTATCTGGTCTTAAATGACCTTACTCCACCGCAAGCATTTAAAAATGAATTTAAATAAATCAATAGTGTGACTAGAGTAGGAATCAAAAATTTAATTAATTTAAATTAAATATTTATTTTATTTTATTTAAATAAAATTTAATAAAAACAAATATTTCCAGTAATTGTTTTACACGTGTTAAGTTAATATTCAATTTAATATACGATACGCGAAACCGGTGTTCGCAAGTAAGCAAGGAACATTTACATATTGTAGGCACTTGAGTGGTCTAAAAATAAAAGTGCAGGTTGTAGTGTTGAGAGATAGAAAAACGAGTGATACCTCGAAGGCTCACTTTTATCTAGATATATTAACATTCAACTTATGTTTTGACATGCGCAGATATTCTAGTTATTGAATATTATGACAGTTCTATCATTATGTCTAAAGGTATAAAAAACATAGGCCGTCGGACGGGACGGTGGTGGGTTCGATACCCACTTGGGAGAATAGATAGTTATTTATAAATATTTTCATTTCTTTGCTCCGGTATCAACGCATAAGTACGGCGTTGAGTTCTGCCAAAAGAGTTGGATAGAGAGAACGGAGTGTCATAACACTAGGTTCATTCTGAAGCTGAATAAACTCCAAGTAATACAAAATGAAAAGAAAACGATACCATTGATAAATTTAATATAAAAGACAATTATGCATTTTCGAGTACACCCGCTGAGGGCTAGCGTGAATGATTCGGTGTTGTAAACAGATTATAATCAGATGGCTTAGTCGATAACACCGGGCTTCTATAAATGGACTTCACTGTTATCGCCTTCTCGTAACTATTTAATTAACCCCACTCCACTCGCACAGATAGCACCTAAGACGCGTCGCGTGAGAACATATTCATCTTAATATCGTATAGACTTCTCTATTACTTTCTATATCATCAATTTTCTTTCGCTACAACGAACCAACGCCACATAATGAGGATGGAGGGTGTTCTGGATAAGGATGTGGCCATCAAGTCGTATTTACTGTGACACTTGCAGTTATTGGCCATTAAGCAAGTAATTGTTGTAAAACTATGCCATTTTTTAGTAGTTTCTTCAAGCATTATTAACATTTTTACTTATACTCTCAACCATTCATACAAGCGAGAAACCACACACTGTTTCGGTCTACAGTTACAATTCGCTTATCAGTTATAATAGTCGTAAAAACGTTATCTTTGAGATGATTTAAGCGTATAAACTAAAGCGAGACGTCGCGTAACCTTCTCCCGTATTCTCGGAAACGTTGGCAAGAAGCCAGAAACGGCTAGCCAGGGAAATGAAGTATTGGCGACGGCCGTCTTATGCTACTCTCACGATCTGTTTATGGAAATTTATACTTGATATACATAGGTACATGCACTTGTTTATTTTGAATATACGCTATATATATAGATTTGTCAAAAACACCGCAAATAACAAGCGTATATTTCGCTGGATGAGTAACAAAAAAATTCATTTTGAGGCCAGTCAACGCACAGTGGCGTAAGCTTGTGACTGTAAACGCAACAGGTTGTGAGTTCGATTTTCAGTAGAGGAAATGATATCATAATATTTGCATTTCTTCGCTCTGGGGTCGAGGCGAAATCTTGGCGTTGATACCGCCACTCAACACGCAATGCCTCCAGAATTCGGCGGAGAGTGGGGAGTGGAATGTCTTAACACTAGGCTCCCCCTGTCTACCCTGCTACATGCGGGATACAGCGTGAAACTAAAAAAAAAATGTCACTTTGATATTAATAATTGAACGTGCACCAGTACATAATAGCGAAACATGAGTTATTTATATAAGAAATGGCCGACGCAGAAGTTTATAGTGAGAGCCACAAAGGTACTATTTGTACTATTGGAAGTACTTACGGCACGCCGCGAGCCCGTAGTCCGTACTCACGGACCACGGTCACTGCATTGTCATGTCATATGACACATAGATCACGATAAGTATGACTTACATGTCAAACCGGCAAATGTATATGGCTGCTTCATTGAAGCGAATACAAGTTGACTTCAATAAATTCTCAACATAAAAGGGTTGAAATAGGCGTGCGCCGTATTTCAGCGGGCGTGGGCAGCGCATAAATCCACAAGAATTAGCCTTAAGCTTAGCCTTAGCTCTTATGTATTTTGTTTGCCAAAGTGAATTTTGCTACATCTGATATAGCGGAGAGATTTCTTGGTGGTATTTTAACTACATCTGTGACTGTCGCGATAAACTATGTAAACAAACATGTTTGGAGATGTTTTCGAAATACTAGGACGTGATGACTCATATAGCACAACTCTTCAGTGAAAAGTAAGTAAAATTAATTATTTACAAAAACAGTTACTATAAAATGTGTGTACTAAACATACATACAAAACTATTTATGTCAGTCATTCAGTTGTGTACTTTTTTTTTGTTTTTTTGTAGTGGTGGATAGCGACAATTACTTCCCAAATTATCAATTGTAATTCGCGAAAATTCTTTCCAAAAGTCAAGTCAAACGTTCCAAAAGTTTTAAAATAACTGCTATTATTCATATGAATTATTTTTTAATTGTAGCCGTCGTGGCGCAGAGACAGCCGTGACTGTACACGAGACGGTTGTAGGTTCGATTCCCACTCGGGTGGGTGAATTGTTATTGATTATTATTTTCATTTCCTCACTCCGGTAAAGCGCAGCGGTAAATTCCGCAACTCAACATACAATGCCTCATCCTGCAGAAAATGGGGAACAGAATGTCTTGACACTAAATTTCCGAAGCCTATCATGCTATTTTACAGCGTTAAACTGGGTTTTTTTTACATTTAAGAATAACTTAACACTCATACAATAATTAAGAACTACAAAAGCAACATCTGATTTTTTGTCATCAATTGACCGACGAAGAAAAAATGGAAGTGTTTACAGGTAGCATAATTAAAACAGCATTCGGTAGATGGGCACTGACATTTATCGTCGATATGGCTGATTAAATCGTGCTACAATCATTTTTGTGAGCCGCGGCCGACACCTGTTACTGATATCTGATACCCCGCTTTACATAATACGCGTGGCCGCAGACGACCAACACCTGAGGCCGAGTCGCGCTACCGTCACCAAACGAATAAGGTCAAGCGAAAAATTGATTGATACAGTTCAGTGGGGAACGGAGTGTCTTAACACTACGTTACCTCTACCTACCATACTATAGGTGGGATACAACGTGAAGCTGATTTATTTATTGTATCCATTCCAATATCTTATTTTTATCTTTTGAATTAGTTATAATATTTAATTTTTTAAAATCAAGTAGGGGAGACCGGGGTTGGTTGACTAATTTTCAGCTTAAAGGCTTCTATTTTTGTTTCTATCGAGTATATTAGTTTAAAAATAGATTTAGGTAATAGATTTGCTATTAGTATTATGGAATATCGGAAGTTAATACAGTTTTCAGCCAAACAAAACTATTGTAGTTATGAATTATATCAAAATATTCTATTTTAATATCATAACAGTAATTTAACAGGTTAGAGAATCAAATGGTTCGTATAAAATGGAGCGATTAATTGGCTAACTTAGGTGATACCGCGCGCACGAGGTACAATAGCAGAACAGTCGACAGTCGCCGCTATGACTGGGTTCGACCAAGGACTAAAAGCAGAACCCGCATAACTTGATATTTAATATATTTTTATAATATTAATATTCATAATTAATTTAATATTATCAATTTTCAATGATCTATAAGGTTTTTTAATAAAATAGTATTGGTACTATTAATTCTCATTTTGAATAATTAATATTGGACATTATTTATTTTATTATCACTTAATGTTTATTAATATGATTGTAAATAGATTTTTAATTAATAAAACAAATATTTAAAGAATCTTCCATAGTGTATAAATATATGGCATGCAAGGTTGACAGCATTGCACATAGGCCGTTCTGACTCCTCTACTACCTTATCATTGCTATTTATTGGCATCTCACTGACCTTTCTCTCTCCTCTCTTTATTTGTGGGTGACAAATCAAGTTTTTGCTTCCATTTAATTCAATTTACTTATAATATACGTTCAGTTTATTGAAATTAAACAGTAATTAAAAACAGCTATCACACCTGTACGTCGCTGGCCCGAGGCGATGATAATAAATAATGCCAACATTAATAGACTCTCGTTTCCCATAATTTTTATTTATTGTCGCAGACACCATTGGCCGGATCCGGCGCCAGACGACGCAATTGTGAATATAATACTTCATACATTACGTGTTATAATGATATATTTCACTGTACGGAAGAAACGGAAGATATCAAATAATATAAGATACTGACGTTTCAACATTGTTCGTGTCGAACCAATTACTAGAAACCATAAAAATCGTACAAATCATAGAACTTCCTTATTAGTATTTTGGTCGACGGGCGGCGTGGTGTTTATTACTGAGACAGTTTTACGAGGTGTAGACAGCTTAAAAGATAGCGAATACCTTATCGGGGGCAATCCGAGATGAGAGAGTGTGGGTAGATCCATAACAGTATTAAGATATAGCCTCTTTAATATAACGACCCAATAACTGTAACAATGCTATAAAGAAAGGTGTTAGAATGTCTGTATTTATGTACTTCTATGAAAATTGTTTCATCGCCTAATCGATTATTAGTCTGACATCATAATTTCCAACGGAAGACAGTGGACAGGTGCCAGCTCGCTAAATAAAAATATCGTATAATTTATTATGTATAATTCTACAAATGTTTTCGAGATGAGCGTTCGTACAGTTGCACCTCATAAAAACAAACTTAAAAAAATATTTTCGCGAATACGAGTCGCTACATCTCGTTACAAATATAGACTATGCATATTTCTTATATAAATAATCTAATTTTTATCTCTGTCTTGTCTGTCTGTCCTGAAATATTTCTTTTTTATAACTTTAAGACTTTCTTGAATCTTTATATAATAAATATCAATTAAATCAGAATGTTTAATAAAAATTATATTAATGTAACATGAATTGTTTTATTTTCATTTTAGATTCAATTCATATATGGAGGAAGCCGCAATATCTCCAGAATTCGGCGGAAAATGGAGAACCGAAATATCTTAATGGGAACGGAGTTTTAACTCTGCCTCTTAACGTGCTATATGTGGAATACACGGAAGCTAAAGAAAAACAAAAAAAAATATTTATTTCAATGAATAAAGAATTTTATTCATAATGTTTATTCGACGCACGATCTTTGCGGTCAAACTCAACAGCTTTACCCACCCGTCAAAGTTTCATATTAAACAGAGTTATCAATCAAAAAAACAAGAATGCAAATTTTAATTGTACTCGAGCCGGGTCGATGTCGCGCGATATTACGTTCGCAATTTATTAGCGCGACGAGGCGGGCGGGGAGGGCGGGGAGGGGCGGGCGGGGCGCGCTGCACGCACTGCAACGCGGCCTCGGGGAGCCTGGTGGGAGATAACCGCCAATTATGAATAAACTAGCTCTACTACTATGTTAATACGACTCGAGATTTTTCCTCGATTTCACTCAGCGAGAACACTCATTAATGGTTTTGTGTCTCCGTTATCAGACCTCGTAGAAAGCTTCGCGATAACCCATACATACTGCGAGTCTGTTTACTGGAGAAGCTCAGACCGTTACGTTTATAGGGATCGTTTTATTGCTATATAATATAGGTATTTGTATATTTTATTGCAAATGCAAACGGCGTGTATAAAATCGAATGTAATTTATGCGAATTTTAGATGAGGTCGGCAATGACGCCCATGGGGATATGTAGCGTTTGTACTAACGATGATAAACGCCCGCAGACCTATCGGATTTATTCACCACACCCACTCACTCGAGCTCTAAGCACTCGGTCGTAACATACGCATAATATTGTATCATTGTCACATAACCGTAGCTGATGCATTTAACTTGAGTGCCTCGACGCGAGGTACAGTACGGTCAACCAGTCGTGGCCACTCTAAATTTGGCTGGGCTTATTTGATTTTAGGTTTTGTCATTTTTGGTTATTTTCTTCTCAAGTGAACGTTACGCAAGAGTTCAGGAAACCTAACTGCAAAGCGGCCACAACTTGTCATCCGTACTGTATTAACCTCGTGCTCGTGCGCTAGTGTAGCCCGATAGGACGAACGCAACGCGCTGGGGCGTCGGCACGTCCTCATTTCTTAGTCTAAAAATAATTTCACTTGATCATTTAATTATATGGAGATTAATGGGCGAGCAAAGATGCCAACGTTTACGTTAATAAAGTGTACGATATGGCGTGGATCCTGGACTACCAGGGCGCGCGGCGTGGTCTCGTGACATGTTTGTGATGGTGCTTTAATGATTTACATTTGTTATTGAAAAATATAAAAATAATTTTATATTATTATGTGGTTTCAGTCTACTTTCTATCTTTGCATTCATTTTAAATTAAAATACAACCGAATAAGCTTTGCTTATTAGTTATATTTATTAATTATTTACAGTTATAGAGTATAAAATTGATAATATTTAGTTTAAAAATAAAATAAGTGTGGAATAAGACTTTAAAATTGTTAAAAATATTGATAATATTTGATAATTTTGATTAGTACTTCATAAAAATAACAGTAAAAAATAAAAATTGATTAGTTACATTGATATAAATTTGTTCTTAATTTAAAAAAAAATGAAGAGTTATCTCCGCATTAGGTACGTATCTGAATCAATTTTAACGTTTTTAACTATCTTTCCTTCGAAAGGTCAAATACAACATGATGTTCTCAAAACCTAACCAAACTCTTACCAAATAATAAAGGGTGTTCACAAACATAAACTTTTCATAGTAGATGTTGTTAAGATCTTTGCATGTTTTCATATACATATACACTCTGTATAGTTCTTAATAAATACATGTTTATACTACTTTTTGAAATAGTGGTGCAACTACCCGGGTTTTCCCTGCCTATTTACACGTATTCACATTCGCCGTATTATAACAAAGTGAATTGAGTAAAGCGAAAGGTCAACAATACACACCCAGTGGCGCCAGATAAAGGAATGTAGGCAAGTAAATAAAAATATCGAGCCAAGTATGTGGACCGTAATTAATATTTCTTGTAACCTTATGATTTTACAATGATGGCGACACTTTCTTTAAAATAAAATTTACAAGCATTTTTTTTGCTCCAGTCTACACCTACATAGGTTCAAATATGACAGAATAAAGATTTTAAATTTAAATTAAATAAATATTTTTAGCTAGTCTAAACAGATCTAGCAAAAGAAAAAGAAGTCAGCGCCCAAAAATTACAACATCTCACAATCAATACAATTTTGCGATAAGTTACTTTTATATTAGGAAAACTGAGGCCTAGTGTTAAGACACTCCGCTCCTCACTTTTTGACGGATTCTGGAGTCATTGCGTATTTAATAGCGGAGCTCAACGCCGCACTTTACCTCGTCACCATAGCAAAGAAACGATAATATTAAATATTTCATTTCCTCGAGTGGGAATCCAACCCACAACCTGTCGCGCTTACACACACGTTCCTGGTGCCCCTACGCCAAGACTGGCCTTAATTACAAATATTTCTTCATATAATTACATTACTTTGTAACATATCACACTAATAAGCACAAGAAACTTGAAGCCTAAAAAAATAACACCCTCAGAAAAACAGCGGCGGCAAACAGCTAAGAGGTTTATTTATACTTGTTTAGTGGCTCTGGCTGACCTAATTATAATTTAATTTTGGATACAGAAATTTCAACTTACCTTTGCCATATATATAAATTACCTTATTTTAATCCTGTGTCTCAATTTTGAAGACTTATTTAAAATGTAATATGAGATTATAATTTAAATGTTTTTTAACATATTTAAAATGGAGAGCATTTGTGTTGATGTCATTTAAATACCTCAGAAGTACGCTTATTGTCTATGTTTTGTTTCAATCAATATAATAGGTTTTTTTTTCTGAACTTATATTCCCATTTTTTTAAAATTTAAACAAAGCTACTACGAAAGCTTTGTAGAACTTTTTTACAAGCAATGCACTATATTTGCATGTTGACGAAAATTGTTGTTTTCTTAGCTAACAATAATAGAAGGTAAAGTTTTAAAAATTACCTCATGTTTAAATTTAATTAAATATCTAAGAAAAAGTAAGGTAAAATATTACATAGATTTATAATACCTATTCTAGTAGTTAATATTATGGAAGCATAAAAAATTCAACAAGACACCGATGTGTCACAAACTATGCCTCGCGCCACGAATCGCACCCAGCCTGGTGACGTGCCAGGATTTGAATACAATACTGCGATAGCTCAGGCTATCGAGGCGGCGAGTTCACGCGCATAATAATCCTCGCTGGCCCAAAATCCACAACATTCCTCCATACCCTTCGACATATACATAAATCTGTTAACCTCTTTTTATAATTGAGCATACAAATCGTAAAGGGTTTAAGTGCCAATTGAGTTTCAATTAGGATTAATAAGCAGTAAAGGTCCAACGGTTAGTTATTGATTTCGTGCCTACATATTTCATCCATTGAACGTTTCGATCAATCCCCAAGGCTACATTCCGCCGACGCGGCCCGACGACCAGTTACTCTACTAACTAACAAACAGAAATGTCGGCATAAACATGTCTGGAATGAAGATAAACTTACAGTTGAATTGTTAGGGATATTGCAAGGCACGGTGTTGGTGGGTGTGCTGGCTTACGTCGCGCCACCCGCCAGACTGCGCCCACTCTCTGCTGCTACAACTATATTCCATCTATCTCCACTGACGTCAGGGAGGGTGACTGGAGGTCAGGAAGTGATAGTGTTCAGTCACGAGCGATTACTCAATGCCTTAAAGTACACGTTCCGCTCAGAATGTATCGTGCAATATCTATCTATAGAAAAATAATCCCCCAGTCACAATACTTTGGATATCGAGTGCTTTTATATATTTGAAATCTCAATATTGTCTTTTGAATATTTCGCAATGAGCACTGCGTCTGCAAAATGGTTTCACTGTGAATCATAATTCCGTATTGAAATATTAAATATATCAACGTATGTAGGTCCATTACTTTTATTTGAAAATAGCGATATTCTAGAAAACGTCGCCGAAACAAGTTTATTTCCAGCGCTGGGTACAGTGACACCGTCTGTAGTAGACTGGATGTCCTCGATGAAGATGCAATGTTGACTTCAGAGCAAACAAAAACATATAAACAATTGAAAATATTGCATCCTCGATAGTGGAGGTGGCGATGGCGACTGCCGCCCGCCTCTTGCCTATTTGGGAAACCAGGCTCCCTATTTGGAAGGCTGTGCTTCGAGTCAGATCGATATCGTTCTGTAACTGCTATGGAACACTCGGCGTAACCCGTCAACCACCAATCAACCACCTTAATAGACTATAATATTCTGTCTATGGTTTTAGCTGTTTATGTTTAATAATATCTTATTATATTATAGATAAACTTTAGGCACAAAGGTATATTAAATAGAAACATGTTACTTCCTCGTATTATACATAAAGGTATGTCCTAAAGTTTATAGATAAACACTAAATATATCTATTTTGAAGTGAATAGAACACGGAAGGACTTGCATACCAGAGAATATAACTTTAGTGCCTACCAGTATGCACATAGATGTACCTACTCTTCATAATATACGTGTATAAAGACACAATGTATTTATTGTTGGTTAGTTGGTGCAGTATTATTTGGACCACATCTTTGTTATTTGTATACTGTCTGTAGAATTTTCGTCGCATTCCATTCTAATACTAAATAACTCGTAAAACGTCTGGGCTCGCGTAAAATACTCTGGTAAATTTATTAGCAAGCACTCATTTATATTTTATAATGTTGCTACAGAGAGTTTTTCTTTCGAATGAAAATTGTAAACAGAACAATATTTCAAAAGTGTATTGAATTGATTTATTTAGTTAGAAAAACCATGTTGCTAAACGTCAGGTACCATTTTTTTACATTTTTTTATTTTATTTATTAAAGAGAACAAAACTACTAAGACTTCCATTCTAGAAAATAATTCATGATAGTTCACACCGAGAACTGTTAGTAATCTATAGGAATATACATAACTCTGGTACTTCTTCTACGGCGTACAAATTAATTTTAAATCTATTTAACCAAGGTTATTTATTGTGCAGATTTTTTATACAAGTCTTCATTAATAAATTCTATACGATTGTGTATTGATTGGAAGGACTAATTGCTTCTTTAATACGTAATATTACTAACTACTATTCCTAACCAGACAGGGTAGGAACTACTAAACATTTATGAGTTAAGCTGTTCCTACCGTCTCCATAATGATATATCAAGACTTTTCGATGATATTTTGATCTAGGAGAGGAGGCCATTTGGAAAGCATTAAGGATATTAATTGCACTGGAGACCAATCATGAATTAGGGTTTTGTTAATCTCATCTTAATCCTGTTATTATCTAGGGTTGAGGTGTCGGCCGCTACTTCCTCTAGCTATAATTTTAATGTTTTTATGACGCTTCTATTACCATAAACGTAACCATTGGTTAAATAAACATACTAATTTCAAATCAAAGTGGAAAGTCATTAAAGATAGTTAAATAATATAGTATTATAATTGTTTATAAATATAATAAAAAGAACAGTACTGTAATCTGTAATATGTTCGCCGATACGATTGGCGAGGAGCGTAGGTGTGACGAGTGCGCGTGCGCGTGCTGTTCAGCTGAATGAGTGCTCGTTAAAAAGCGTCCCGCCATGTAATTAGCTGCCGGCACAGCATAAAGCATTAAAAATAAAACAAACTCGCCCTGTCCCACGGCCCTCGGGCGCCGCGTGACTACACTCACGGATCCATCACGAAATTTTACACTCGCTCTGCATCTTATTAAGTGTTATGAAAGGTCTCTCGTAAGTAACAGTACCTTTTAAGGCAAGAAGGTTGCTCTTTGCGAACTCAGATAACACTACATCTGCAGTGATGCCCACGAAATTGCAATTTCCACGTTAAAGCGGTGTTAAGCGATGTTCCGATAAATACCGCTTTTCAAATTGGGATCCTTAAGCGGCAAAAATATAATGACGTTGAGAAAAATATTTTTAGATTAAATCAAATTGTTTCAGCTTTATTAACAAGTAATCCTTGGTTTGCCAGTTGCAATTTACAATTTCTTCCTCAATTCGTTGCGCGCCTTAAATAGGCAAAGGTGGCCGCCCAGGGGTGCCATTATCACGTCAGAGCGTAGACTTTATCTCTCAATTTAGTGATAATTTCATAAAGACAAGTAGGCGGCGTCAGGCCTGGCGTCTCGCGCGGTAGGTCCGCACTTGCATCGCTTAAAGAAACTACTAATTGCAACCCGCTTTGAGAACGCTGATGGAGAACACGATAATGTCTTTAATGCCGGTCTTGTGTCGGTTCATTCTGATCAGCCGACTCGCTAAAACGTCCTTTTGATTAACATTTTCTCACTTAAAGTATTTGGTTTATTATTTTATACGTACTTATATGAAACATTCTATAGTTTTTCTTTATTTTTTCAAAATATGTTATTAATATATTATATACGTATACGTACATACATACGTCACACGTTGTAAACAAACCTCGGTTGCAAAATAATAGAAATTACATAGGATTATTAACGTTGGTACAGTCATTTAGGACATCAGCGAGGACCCCGTGACCTTCGGCTCTGTTTGAACGCCCCCAGGAGAGCACAAATTGCGACCAGCTACATTACATGCATTATTTAAACACGACAACCTTATAAGAAAGTAATAATGTGATAGTGTACGTATGTCGCACGCGGTGAGTCAGTGGGCGCATTGACTCGCAGACGACGACGTACCCAAGTTGTTTGATACTCAAATATTACATAACAAACATTTTATTGACAACTTGTTGTTTTTTTTTGTATTATCTATGTTAAACGTCATCCGTTAGTGACAGTAAAAGTGACTTTGACAGTCCACGTACAGGAGAAAGCTGTTCGTCGTATCCTCCTTCAAATCCTTGGGGAGGTTAGGAGAGCACTAAGAGAAGATTTTCCCAGGAGAGAAATTTCTATGGGGACGTGAAAAAGCGTGAACCCACAAAACCCACGTCAACGAAATTGGAGGCGGTCACTAGTAAAAAATCTGCATACTATTGCAGAAAAGAGCAAATACTATAACAAAGATTTAACAGATTATAAATATCGAAAAATACCTTTTATTGGTAATTAATTGGAACATGTGAAAGTTCAAAAAGTGTGCAACACATAGAAGCTTGTACAATTCTGAATGGAATGCTTCGACAAGTTTTCAGTTGTCTGTGGTCACGGACGATTTTAATTACTACTATAAATATAATAATATAATATTTCACAATAATTGCTACTATATAGCATACTGGAATATTATATTGCATTTAGTAGGTACAATTACACAAAATGCAATCATTTATTTAATTATTTTAAAATTATTTCGAAATATATACCTACTTGTTAAACTGTAATTTTACTCTAAATACTATATAAAATATAATCCGTTATAATTAAAATTCCTCGTAAAAATTAAGACCAATTAATATGCGTGGGTCTGTCTGAGTCATTCTTAAAATCTCGCAATAACACGACAAATTTAATTTCCTTTAAACCTTAATAAGTCCGACTATTAAAATCTGTATAAATAATAATTAAAATTAGCGTTAACGTTTTCTTACAAAATAAAATAAAAGATCAAAGGGATAAAATGATCGTTTATTTGACAATACCTCTATTATTATTTCATTAAACCTTGGAAACAGCGTGGATCTTTTTTTTCCAGCGTCACGTTGTATTCTGCATGTAGCAGGGTAGTCAGGATACCTAGTGTTAAGACACTTCGCTTCCCCCTTTCCGCCAAATTCCGGAGGCTTGCGTGTTGAGAGGCGGAGCTCAACGCCGCGATTTCCCTTCGATACCAAGACGAAAAAAATATTTAATATTTAATTTCCTCGAGTGGGAATCCAACCCGCAACCTGTCGCGTTATGCCACGCTCTCTCTTCTCCTATGTAAGGATAATCTTTAAAATTGAAAAATACCAATGTGTATAATAAGCATTATTTTATGCTGAACTTTTATTGTGATTTGCGACAATCATTCGATCTGAACGCACAGACATTAGTGAACATCAGTTCTTGAGAAAACATAGCGTGAACGTACCTACACGAACGCGGGAACGTCAGTATATCATTCATCAGTTGTTCTGTGCGCGTGTAAATTTGCATACTGCGAGATCGGTCTGGCGAGCATCGATGGAATTAAAAGAGGGCCGAGAGGGTCGATCTTGTGTCGATAATGTCACATGACTAATGGAGCAGGCGCCGATCACCGATATCTACAAATAAAAATATACTCGTACTCGTACTCGGGCCACCGCCGCTAGCGCTGCGTGACCTGTCTTTGCTCACTGACGACCGACGCTGACGCTGACGACTGTATCTCGTGCATGATTTCTGGTAATGGCAGTACAAGTATTTGTTTTAAAACAAAAATATAAAAAATGGCATTCATTATCAACTAAAATGTATAAAAAAACTCTATTTTTTATACATTTAGCTACAGCTACCCTTAGAACTATGCTTATTTAAATGGATACACAATCTTTAAAGAATACGTAAATATCCAAACATATAGCAGATATAAGTACTCATTTCACAATAGCTTGTTTTCAGTACTGTAACGGTCGAAACGTCGCTATTATTCTGTGTACTAAAGCATAATTTATTTCGTGACAGTCATAATTCATACTATTAAGTAGATATTGTCGAATATGATAAAGTATGACATAATTATTTCATTCAATTTATATTTTCGGCCAGTCGTGGCGCAGGGACACGAGCGTGCGACTGACAGGTTCTGTGTTCGATTCCGACTTGAGGAAATGGGATATTTAATATTTTCCTTTTCTTCGCTCTAGCAAAGCTTGGCATTGATGTCCACCACTCAACACGCAATGCCTGCAGAATTCAGAACGGAAATAGTCTTAATGGGAACAGATTGTCTTAGCTTATATGATTCTGCCCCTTAATGTTTTCAACATATTTTCATACCATATAAAACTAAATGTGTTTAAAACCTACTCCTATAATCACGAAGAAGTAAAATGGATAGTTATAATAGCTTAGTTATTGTAATATATTATATTGCACTTTAGAACCGGTTCAATAAAGCCTCGTAACAGTTACTTTACGAAGATGTTGTCGAACGTGGGTGGTATGTCACCTCTTACGCAATCTGAACGAAACCACTTCAGATAAGCCAATTACTGTCCGATAGTTATCTTTTCGTGTATGAAAATTTATTGAAACCCACATACCTACATGTAAATATAGTTGTCAATGTCAGTCAATAGCTGATAAAGAGAAATATTTGTTTTCTTTTTGTTTGTTGAATATCAAAAAAAATGATACTGAAAAATGTTAAAAAAAAAGAACATTGCTAATGTCAACTAGCTCGGAGATATTTTATGTGTTAACGAAACAGAACAACGGCATAACGGCATTTAGGCATTCCTTAATAATACTTGACGTTTATTAAAATGTAGGGACTGAAGAAAAAAAAACAAAATAATTATTGTAATTATAAAAAAAAATACTTTTACTAAAGCTTGAGTCACAGCAACAGATTACCCACAAAAATTTATAGTTAATATGCAATTATCGGTCCACCACGACACACCGGCTCCCACTCCCACTCGATAGACATTTGTTTAGATAAAACATAAATAAATAAATTGGACATCAATAAACCGAGACGGACTTGACCGATGACCGAAAGTGGGCGCGGCGTGGGCGGGGCATTCTAATTACCAGCATGGAGATTAAAGAAACACTAATAAAGAAACATAGCCAACAATTGATACAATACTATAGTTATGACGTCATTTTATATATTGTCAATTTATTCACAATTATGAATTCTATCAAATAATAATCAATAGATATATAAAAATATATATGAAAGGTGTATGTTTCAAGAAAATTATATGAACTGCATGCATGTCCAGTGATTGATCACTCAGTTTTCTCTGTTTACTTGGTAATGCAGATCATATTATCTTTATATTAAATATGTATATACATATTCTATTATATGTTTACAATATTTTTCATTTATTGGCAGATCTTAACAATTCTTAGCCACACCACTAATTATTTATGCCAGTCTAATTATATCGTCATTGTAAGGTAATCAGAGGGCGGCAGACGTCAATATATCAGAAAATGCGTCAACAATTACGTGCAAGAGCAACGTGCTACTCCGCAGGTCCGCCGGCCACACGACCCAACCTTGCCAAAAAACCGGTGCATGGTGAACAGGGCAGGAGAAAACTATGCAGCTGGTAAGCCACCAGACGACAGACACTTCCGGTCGGTCCCGCGTCATCACCACTAAATATAACAGAGTGACAATGAGACGTGCCCCTGTCGCCTCCCTGTCTCTCTCTCTCAGCTTCAGCAGGAGGTTCAACAACCGCCTCCCGAACTAGAGTGACTCGACGCCTAGATATATGCGGTATGCGGTTTAATATCTACCGAGATCGAAATAAATCGCTAGGATTATTGCCAAGTGGAAGTGGAAAATCATTTTAATATATTGGACTCGAGGAATTCTCTTTGACAATATTTTGACATTGTGCGGTTTGTGGGATTTAGATACGTTCGCCGCAACATAGGTTTTTATATCATTTTATTTTCACTGCAAACGCTTGTCTCCTTCTATTTTTATCTTCTAAAGCATCTATTTTGAATGTTTATTATTATAGACACATACGTTTAGTTTACTATGTGTTCGAAGAATTTTAAAACTGAATTTAATCCTGGAAAATTATATTGTTCTTATATTATGGTGAAAAAATATTGTTGACAGGTTTTAATATTTTCGTACTTAGGTATGATTACCTATACTAAATTCGCTATACGTAATCAATATTTATTCTTTATTCTTTTTGTTACATAGTGAGATGTGCATGTTTAGAATTTATTCTTAACATTATAAGATCTAAGTCTCAAAATCAGATCCTTACAATATTGTAAGGTTAATATAATATTTTTAACATCATTTATGCTTTATACTACACATATTTTCTCATGATCAACTTAAATTTCTTAAGAAGATAATATTTATTTTTCTGAAATGGATCAGTCATTACGTTAACACACTAGCCAGATAGGTGGAGGCGAGAGAAACTGGCGCCACCGGACCATCTAAGGAGTGCAACTGTACAACCGGACAGCCTATTTAGAAATAATCGGCCCGTATTTTGACTTGCCGGGCTGCATGCTCTACGCTGCATGCGTACTCGTATATGAGATAAATCCGGATATACTTACCTAGATCAATTATAATATAAAAGTTAATATTTTTTTGTGATGGTCCTAGAACTAAGATACAATGTATGGCGATAGAAAATAAATCACCCATAAAAATTTTCTCGACTTATTGCGGTTATTTAGAGATAATATCTATTAGATAGCCAAAGGGCAAAGTCGCTGCTTATATCTAGAATAAATTGAATTATAGACATATTTTTTTGTACAGGTGGGATTTGAACCTACAACCATCATGTAGTTGGCGGGTAGGGCAATCAAGTAAAATACATAAATGTCTCGTTTCTAAAAATAAACATTGTTATCATAGACAAAGATAAGGTAATATTACTTAATAACAGTTTTGTTACCTACTGTTTACAAAATATATAGTAAGAAAAACTATTTTGAAAATTATAAGAAAATAGATAACCTTGTTCCATGTCCGTTATTTAATTTTAGACTTATTTATAGTAATCAATTATACTAATGACCCCTTAAATAAATGATAGCTAAGAATAATAAGAATCGGCAACGAATGTATATAGTAAGTTTTCAACGTTTCATTAGGCGGAAAATAAATTTCCAAATACATATAGCTAACTGAAGAAGTGGAAAAATTATGAAATAATTATTACGAAATAATATTTGCGCGCTTATATGACAATTTTGTAATAATTATGCTAACAAAACATATTTTTTTATTTATATAACACATACAAGAAACTGTTCATTGTAAACGTTCATAAGCATATTAATATTTGCAAAACAAAGCGATTTTGTAAACATTTTAATGCGTGTGAAATTTGAAACATGAGTAATTTAAAATAATAGTTCAACAGCACATTTTAAAGTTGTATTGTCCAAAGTCTACTACAATATTATATGTGATGCTATAATAAAGACAATTACATATGTATATATTGTATTCACATATATCTATTCGTATGTGTATATAGGGTCACAACTCAACTATTGCGCATACGCAGGTAAAATTGCACATAAGTAATAATCTATTCATTATTTAGAAAATATATAAAAAAATTGAGAGTGGTTTTTAGAGTTAGCAGTGTCACTTTGTCTAATAAAAAATATTTTTACTTTTGGTTTAAAATCTCCAATTAATAGACAGATATTATGAGGAAGAATATTTATTAAATAGGACATACTCGTACGCCGGTAGACGGCGGGACGACAAGTAGTCAGAGCGGTTTCCTCATCCACTCTCTTGCTGAAGATAATTAGAATTTTCAATTAAATATCGATCCTACTGTTTATATATAATATTCAATGTTTTATTTTATAAAATATAGTAGCTATGTGTCTTAACACAAGGTTTCTAGGTTCCTAATGTCTGTTAAAAACTCTAAACGATACATTCATACAATATAATGTATTGACGGCTTAATATTTTAAATGAGAAAAATATATATATTTAAAAATTGAAGAATGTTTATATTTTGTTATTTTCATTATACCTATTTATCATTTAAAACTACACACACAAATTAAAGACGAGTCCATCAACAATTTCATATAAAGAACTGCAAGTTCAAACGGTGATGTACTAGTATATTATAATACCTACACATAGGATAGAGGTTTAATTGCAGCATACGTAATTGTAGACGCAATCACAATTAACTATATTTTTATGTTAAAATTATATATATTCATAGGAGAGGCACCAACAAACGCAGCGACGCGAACATTCAAGCAGTTATCATATGAAAGTCACACTACCATTTATCCATAACACGTTTCGCAGGCGATTGAGGAGAGTGCTTGGATCCATTACACGAACTAGCAATCTCTATCAGCGCGATTATCGCAATTACTGTTCTCTACATAGGCTCTACATTCGCTCGCGGCCGTCGATAGAAGTGCTTGTCGACGCTGCCCGCTGATGGGTAATCTGCAAAATTGACATTTGGCGCCAAAAGGGGCGCTGTGAGTGATTTTGAGTGCACCATTTGGCGGGAACTGGAAGCTGATAAATGTTTATTGAGGCATATTCCGAGTGGCGCCATATTTGTGTTTTCGTGTTTATTTATTATTACTTTATTTTAGTACATCACAATATGTTGAATATATATAGACATATTTATACAGATTAAAAATCAAATGCAGCAAAGGCGGTTTTATGGATAAGTAGCCATCTTTTTCAGACAACTTTTAAAGCTAGAATAAAAGAATCTGTGTCTATAATTTTAATTTTAAAATATATAAAAAGGAAAATATATATATGTAGTTATAGTTAAATACATAACAAAAAATTGATTAATTATTTAAATTCAGTTTTGCACGACAATCTATGACACTTCAACATATCATGATAAATTTCATATAATGATAACAATTCTAAACGTGTCGAGATCATTCATGTACTAAATTGGTTTATTATGAGCATTTCCGTTGCCACCGAGCAATAAATAGCAAATAACTAGAAGAACGGAAATGAATGGAATGAATTGAATTAATAATACGAGTCGATTTCATGGAACCTAAACCTAAACTAAGTTATAAAAATTGTGAAATTGGCTAATTTAAGAACTAAATATGACTAGGTACTCCGACTGGAGACTGAATCGACTACAGTCGGTATAAATAAGAAATAATGAAAAAGGTTTTATAAGATATTTTATTTTAGCCACATTTTCAACTTTTATGTACTCATGTACTTAGTTTCAACAATTCAGTTTAAGGGTTCAAAGACTTGAAAGCTGCAATGATACCAGCACATAATAGAGAGACCAGAGGCCAGAGCCTGTGTGCGTTTGAATTATAATAACTAATTGCTAATTTATGCACTAGTAAGGCAATAAAGCATTACGAGGCCACACCTGCGACCATTATTATTAATTTCTTTAAACAAATACCATAATCCTGCAATTACGCTATATTTTATTGAAATAACTAATGTTATTTAGCTACCCGAGGGATTCTTTTTAAAGTTCCGTACCTTTTAAGGAAAAAAGAACCGTTATACGATCACTTTGTTTTCTATTTGTCTGTCTGTCAAGAGCCTTTAGCTCAGGAACGCTTGGAGATATCGAAATGAAGTTGAAACCATATACTCATATTATGATGAGAAAGAAAAGAATGAATAGATTTAGTATTTCTTTGATATAAATTTTATTTCTAGAATAAACAAAATATAAATATGGTGGTTTACTTATAGAGTAGGAAACATTCCAATGAGAAAATGAATCATATATTGAAGCAACTACTTTAATTACGTAAACGCATATCGTACGATCGCAGATTTAAGAGTAAACACTGCAGGTTTTCCGCTGTGTAGTTCCGTTCATTTAGTACTTGTATTTGTTTGAATAAAGTAATGCTCGCTTTTTATTATACAGAGAGATTTTTATATTTAATTTTATTTACAATTACTTGGAGAACATTGGAAAGATTATTTTAGTATGGTTATCTGTATCTACTATAATATACTTAATAAATCGTTCATATTTAATTAAATCTTTTGGTATTTTGTTTGCTTTTGCTCGCAAAAATTATCGTACTTAATATAAAAATGTTTACTTATTATTAATTTCATTTCATTCATTATAGTTTATTTCATCTACTCTCCAGGTGGTGGTTGATGATGTGCACGACACACGCGTTTTTCCCGCGTAATTCCCGAAGCCGCGGGAATTCCAGTATAACAATTATACATTTATTTTGCTCTACAACCCCCTCTATCTTTCTCTGGCAATTTTAAATAGTGTTGGTCCTATAAAATATTATCACACTCTTTTCGCACTGCACATACCCAAGTAGAATTTCACAATTACACAAGCCGCAAGCCATTCTTTACCAACCGCAAATAAAAGGTTATAAAGTTGGCTTATGATTAAATCTTTGCCGCATTACGGTCTGCGCCGTGTCAAATCTCAGATGCCATAGAGCCCATGTCATCCGTTAATTTTGGACGGATATATAAGAATTATGATTCAATTTTTAAAAAGGCTTATCAATACTAAGAAAAGCATGACAGGTAAAATATTGCTCTTTTAAAATCTAATTACTATCCATAATATTTTTTTATTAAGAAATATTATTTATCAAAACAAGAAGCCGTGGCGCGGGGCACTAAGGGTGATTGCAAAGGCGACAGGTGGTAGATTCAATTCTCACTCGAGGAAATTAAATATTTTATATTATCATTCCTTCGTTCTGGTGTCGAGGCAAAGCGCGGCGTTAAGTTCCGCCACTCAACACGAATGCCTGCAGAAGTCGGCGAAAAATGGGGAATGGGGTGTCTTAATACTAGATTCCTTCAATTTACCTGGCTGTGTGGGATACAGCGTATCGCTAAAAAATAGAATACAATTTTATACTAGTTGATATTTTATAATATTATTCTTACTTAATATGAACCATCTATATGTTAAATACACTATATGTATGACATAATAAGAAATAGCTATAATGTGAGAACCCGTGCTGCTGCAGAGGATGGCGGAGGGCGGATGCACGTGTGCCACCGCAATCGACTAGCGTGCTGAAGCGCAGCTTGCATTTCCGACTCACATTCATTGCCGCTCCATTCATACAACTGCGTCATTCATTTAATTCAAGTTCATAACAAACCGGGCGTACGTGGGAGGAGCAATTCACCCGAACGACCAGCTCCCTCGACCTGCCACGCTATCGGAAACTTTAGTATCGATAAAGATAATAATCTCTCATTCATCTGAATACTCAAATCTCATCTTTCTCTGCCATTTTTACCCTCGAACACTCAATAAAATAAATAAGACGGGTCAATGCTGCATTTATCGATTCTCAGTATAGTCTTCTAATGTCCGCCATAATTCACGCGTCCTTAAAAGTAAATTTCTAATTAAATGCGTCCGTCCGCACCTTCGTCGACGGCTGTGTGAGCGCGGACAGTTACAAGATGGTCGAATTTAAAAGTGAATTAGTAATTAGTGCAGGCAGCGGAGGCCGAGGCGCTGCGCTGGCGCCGAGATGGCATCGCGCGGGCGTAGCGTCCCACCGCGTACACTTTTCTAACTTTTTGGAGTGTGGGGTCGCGCGGGGGCGTATTGTGTGCAATTGTAGCACGCGAGGGCACCGCCGGTTGACGACCCGCCCGACCCGCCGGTCCGTAATCCGACAGCGTTATGGCCAGCCCGACGCCTTTGTCGACTACCGACTTAATTAGAACCCGTGGGTGGCGTACGACACGCCAGGATCTGATCGTAAGGGCGCTAAAAATTCTACCTGCCCCGAATCCGCGCCGACGGCATTCCTATCTCGCGTATTCAAAATTAATGTCTATTATTCGAATTTAAAACGCCGCTTGTGATTGCGGACACCTATATCAACCAACCCTGTCAGTGTGAATGGGACTGCTCTTGAAAGATTAATGTTGCTTTATAACGAACGCCTTACAATAATTATTTTAGTTTAATGTCGAATTGAAATTAATTGTATCAGAATTCTTTTTTAACTTCGAAAATTTTATGGACACAAATATTTTAAGCTTGCATTAAAATTTCCTAAAAATTTGGGAATGTACTAATATTTATATTTGAAATATCATATGATCGTTGTCGAAAGAACCGTATATATTCTCTTTAAACTCGGCAAACTGTTGATAATATTCTTTAGTTGTTTAATGTATATTTGAATAAAGTTATTTAATAATTTAATTCAAGAGGTGTTGAATAATTAAATGCATACGGCCCACAAATACATATATCGTAGACCTAGTGTATCTGAGACAAACCGCAATAGAAAGTAACGTATTTATTGCACGTTAAGTTTGACTGGTAAATACAGATACTTAATTTATACTGCATTTATATCACATAGATATTTAACAACAATATTTACAGATAAAAAAAATGTAAACCTCACATAATAAAAGAATTTTCAATTTTGAGAGTTATGCCTGCTGCACCAAAAATAAGGTGACAGAAAATTTTTGCAGCAGTTGAATTGCAATATTTGCGTAATTCGAACGTTTTCGCTATGGTTTTAATACAAAAGTCATCGAGTTAAATGTTTAAATGAACCCCATCATAAAAATATTAAATTTCGAAAAAGTCCATTTTATAGATATTGTAGAAGCAATTAATTGAAATAGAATTTCGAGTACGAGCTGTGTTTTTTTATTTTATTAATTTAGCATAAGTCTCTTGCAAGCAGCAGGTTGAAGTGACGCCACACAACAGATCGCTTGTTACATGCAAGTCGGGGCAATGAACCATATGCTGAATTGGAAGTCTTGTGACAGCAAACGACGAATGCAATTTACGATTGTTCAGTGCCGTATTGAACAATAGTATTTATTGACGAAATATTTGAAAATGTTTCGTCAATAAATACTATTGTTTTAATTTCAAGAAAAACAACAACAATAGACTGGATAAAAAATTGAGACTTAATGTAAATAGAACTGGTCAAATGCGAGTCGGACTCGCATACCTACTGAGTATTCCGTTCCAATTTCAGGATTATATGGTAAAGGCAAGTACAGTTTGTAATGTATTTTTTTGTGAAATATTTTAAAAAGTCACTATTTTGAGTTCTACCTTAATTTGTACTGCAAATTTTCATTTCTTGCTCTATTTCAACAACGTCAACAAAAGTAAATCAACATTCTTTTCTGTAATATTTTCAACATTAAATATTTTTCTAACATTAAGTACGACAGACAGAGCTAAAAACCTTATTTACAAAAATATCTCATAACTTTAAATAATTTTTCTGTAATTCTCGTTGATAAATTTCCTCTTTTTTTTTCTTAATTCCACACAGGTCATTACCATTCGACGTTTAAGAGGACACGTTATATGTATATGTAACTAAAAAGGTAGCGTACGACAATTATCCGCCAGAGTCGCAATAATCAGACGTACAAACGCATTTTCATTCCAAACGCGACGTTAAACAAACAATCTTGTATAATATAAAATGCATAAACATTCCAGAAATCAGGATTATTCTCATGCACAATTACATGCGTGTGCGCAGCATTACGTATTCATTAGTACGACACCGACACACTACTACTCCACGCCCCATATTGGCCCTGACTTTAACTGTACACTCGTATATTGTATCTAATTAATAATGAAACTCATTGACGTCTCAATTTGGAATATTAGCACAAATTCAATGAAAGATAAGATAATGACGATATAAAATTACATATATATTTGTTTTAATGAAAAGCAATCAATTTAAGCCAAAACAATATTATATTATGAAATGGGAAGGAAAGCCGCGGCTTTTACTTGTTAATGTATGTGCACATAATAAACATATCCACCGCACAGTGTGCAAATGGTTTAAACACGGTTGACCATTAGCGTAACTGAAATCTGTTCTAGAGTTGCCAGATATTATTCCATGCGGTTTTCGATAAGAAACAAAGATATCATTACTACAGTATAAGGATATTGTAGATGTGTTTTTTTAATATTATTATAAAATAAGTTTCACATGTAGCAGGGTATTCGCCGCTGAATTCTGGAGGCATTTCGTGAGTGGCGGAACTCAACGCAGCGCGCATTTTTAATGTCCTTGAGTGGCAATCGAACCCACACCTACACAGTTGCACCATATTATGTCTCTGCGCCTCTATAGGCCTTCATAAACAATAATAGTCGCAAGTACTACATTTTAATTCCAAACACAAGTTATTATCGAGTACGTGTATTGATATAGCACGCCTTCGGGTTACAAGATCATTTGATAAAGTCCAATCATTGTGCCAAAAATACTACGTGAACAATATCTAATTATAGTTCCTCGTTTTGTTTATGCTTATCATATTTTTTGTATAGCTTTAATTTATCACCAATTAGCAAGGCCAAAAGTGCACTAAAGTATACAACTTCTATAACAATAAAATAATAATAAATTTTTATGTAACTTAATTGCTGATCATAAAAATAAACATATGTAGTTAGGTATATAATTTCAACGTCGCGTGAAAATGAAAAAAATATAAACAACTAATAGTTTATTTGATTATTAAAATACAAAAGTAATTTTAGTATAGTAGTTGCTCATCTTTTAGCAATAAAAACAATATTATAAATAATTATTGTTAGATTTTGTCGAGTGTTCTTATCCTTTGTGTGCTGGTATGGGATCGCCCCCACATGAAGTAAGCATTTATTTATTGGATGTTACTTTAGCGAGACTGTACCAGTGGGTGGCAATTGTTCTTTAATTTTAAGCCATCAATGTCACCCACAGTCTATAATAGTTGAAAGAGCATCGATGCCTAGATATGTATTCGAAAGGATTAATGCTTAGTAATGATTATTGAACAAATATTAAAATTAATAACTATATAAAAATACTAGTGGACCCGGACGCGGCTACGCCTGCTTGAACTATAAGAATATTTTCGCGTCGGTCATACTCATACTATGCCGCCCGAAGGCTAGGTCATTTCGAATCAGTGACATCTCCTTAATTATTTATCAAACTTCATAAGGAGGAATATCAAAATGTCGCGGTAACGGTTGCGTAGCGACGCGACGGTTGTTATTAACATGGCAGAATAAATTGCATGTCAAATTAGAAAGTACATTAAAATATATTAGTTTATATGTGTTATGTAATGTTATATAGCCTATAGCACTTCTGAAGAATGCAGCTTTCATACAAAACAAAAACAATGTAAATCGGACCAGTAGATCCAGAGATCTTAGCGTTCAAACAAACAAACAAATAAACAAACAAACTCTTCCGCTTTATTATATTAGTATAGATTTATGTAAAAATAATGAGGCCAGACGTAGCGTAGAGGCACAAAGTGTGACTGTAAAAGCGATTGGTTGTAGTTTCGATATCCATTCGAGGAAATAAAATATTTGTTAAAATTAATATTTCCATTTTTTCGCTCTGGCGTCGAGGTAAAGCGTGGTAGAGTTCTGCTACTCAACACACAATGCCTCCAGAATTCAGCGGAAAGTGAGGAATGAGTGAAGAGTGGCTTAACACTAGGTTCCCTCTGCCTACCCTGCTTTGTGCGGGATACTGCGTGAAGCTGATTTAATTTAATTTATTCATTATTTTTATCACATTGAGCAAATATTAAAAGTAAGATATATGGACATATGTATGAAAAAAAAACATATTTTATAATTGATACACGTATCCCTATCACGTCTTGTCTCGTTGTATAGTCTAGACGACGATGACAACTTTTTTCTCTTCTCGGTATTACAATTTTTGGCACGTTTTTTAATATATTTTTGGCAAGCACTTTTAATTTTATTTTTTACGAAAAATGAATGAAAGTTGTCAAGAAAGTGAAGCTTGTAGCTGAGATGTCACTGTTTGTCCTTGGTGTCTACTGTCTATTATAATTATACTATGTGCACGACATCGTCCTGGCGCTCAGACAAGGTTAAATGTATAAAATATTTTGTAATTTTATGAACACTGAGACGAGAAAGTATCTTCAAGGCAAAAACGTAAACAGCAAAGGAACGTTAAGTAAGTTTAACTACTTTTAAACATTTAAATTGTTGGTATTACCAACAGGGAAATAATGAAACCTCTTCTTTGCTAGTTTGTATATATTTTAAAGGCGATATGTAAATATTTAGAAGTTCTGGCACCATCTTTTCACCTCCATTTATATTTCGCTTAGCTGACATATTCTATAACGAAGGTATGTATGTTATAGTAATACTATAAAATTATTTCGGACTGTTTAAATTGGTATTTACAAACAAGTAGGTACATACCAAAATTTTATCTTTTCCAATACTGCATACTAGCATTAGGTTCTTTTTTTGAAAGTAAGATCGTTTTTTGCCAACATTTCTTTTCGTTTACTTGAAATATCGCAATAAAATATGACATAGGTTTTTTTCATTCTGTCACATATTTATCGTCGTTTTGTAAAAGTTATACACCTTATCTGTGTGCAAATCTTAGTACCTACATACACACTCTTTTGTTATCTATATGAATATTTTAACAAAGCATATGACAACATATTATATTTATTTAACTATTCTAAAACAGTTCGTAGAGACTTGAAATGTGAAGCAAAGTTTCACCTTTAAACGACCTTCCTTTGTTTAATTTATTCGACTAATCAAAAACTTGTACGTATTACTATGTTTTATGAATAAGTAGGTACGCCAAAAACACACATCTCAGCGAGTACAACTAAATAAAAAATGAGGAAATCAAAAAAAAAGCTCATAGAAACATAAAATTGATCATTAAAAATTTTATCACCAAAAAGTTCGTATTTCAATATTAAAAAAAACATCAATGATAATAATCAGCGATATTCATGCACAAACCAATTATAAGTAAAATAGATATTAAGAATCAAGATAAGAATAGATAGCAAAGTTATATAAATTAATATAAATATTGTTATGAAACAATAATTGAAAATCTTTGCAAAATTACGTTAAACAAACGGAGAATCGTACACGCTGATAAGATTGCAGTCGTACTCGTACGTTCGTACGTTCGAGTGTTTACGCAACGAAATAAGAAGGACCCATTACAAATGATCTTGACACAATCGTTTCGTATCATTGTTTTAAATTAAAATGTACTCGACGCGCCTCTAACGCCAATTACTCTGTAATATTCATTTTGCATCAATGGTATGAACGAGTATGTAACGGACAGTTACTATTATTTTCAATTTGCGATTTTTTTTGTATTTTCATATTTTTAACACTGCTAAATTGATTTTAAATGTTTAAAGCTAAAACTTTTACAGCTGGAAGTAACAGTATATTAGACTACAGCGCACATAGTAGGGTAGACAGGGGAAATCTGGGATAGGTGCTGCTAGGTTTTGAAACAATCCGAAATCTATATCTATATCTACACAGTGTTGACTAGAGCGAAAAAATGAAAATGTTAAATATTTCTTTTCTTGAGTGGGAAACCACTCTTGTACCCGCCTCGACTGGGCATAATCCATAAATATTTTTCATAATAATAACCATAGAAAATAGTGATTTAATAGTATTACGCATTTCCCTCGAGTAAGCCAGCGTTAGCAAAGGTAATGGACACCTGTTATCTTTGTTATGATAGCGTACACTTTAGTTTATTTACTTATTAATAAACTTATTATCTTCACTTCGTATATGATAATCACAATTACACATGTATTTATAATTATAATTTCATAACTTACATTAGGAGATACTTTAATAGATATATTAAAAAAATATATATTATACCCACTCAAACATTTTTTAAAATACAAATAGATACACATGTATAACGTACAAATGCAAACATACGTATAATTTAATTTAAATATTTAAACCTAAGCTTACTCCTTTATCTATGTGGAAGAAAAAAGTCAATAAAGTGTATAATAACAAAATTATTTTAAGAAATCAACTAGCAGTTATTCGTAGGCATCTACGTCTCGGAGTCTTTGGCCGATAATAAAGATAACTTGTATCGTGAATCAAAAATAGATCCGTTGACATTTCTCCCTTCAGCATAGAAGTGGAAAAGGCGATCGCTGGTCTCACGTGGCATTGTTTTTATTGTCCGTTACAGTGAAGATATCGGTTTGATAACAATATTACGTCAGATATATATCAATATTCAGTCCTAGAGCCGTCTGTTTGTGACGACACGGCTATTTCCCACAACATACTGAAGCCGCAGACGTGATGCGTCGGTCAGCAGTCAGCAGTTAGTACTTACCACGTACAAATTAATTAATCGCGTCGCCCTACTCCTTTAGCAGGTCAGCTAATGCGGAATGTAATTATTTACATAAACGTTCTAATCCGCTCGTCGTACGAGCCGTACGAGTCGTACAGCGTACTCATAGTTATCTAATACTCTATGCGCTCGAACGTATCGTGAGTCGGTCGAAACATTTATGAGAATGCGTCGCGACAACGAAGGATTTATATGCAGAAGATTGATTATAATTAGAATTTAATTGGTAGCGCTCGTCGTCTTTGGGACTCACCGGCGGGGCGTGTGGTGCGGCGTGCGGGCTCGTCCTCGCGCAGGTCGGGCGCGTGGCGGCGCGCGGCGGCGGGGCCGGCCGGCGCCAGCGCCAGCAGCGGCAGCAGCAGCAGCGCAGGCAGCATGGCACTGCCCGCACTCCCCTCGGTCTCCCACTGGTGACTCCCGGCGACGAGCTCACTATTTTGGCCCGCGCTCCTTCGTTCGGGCGGGTGTCGCAGTCGCAGTCGCGGTCGCGGTCGCGGGCGGCGAGTGCAGCGCACGTCTCGTACACGTCGGGGCTGAGCGACGGCCGAGCCAGACTGAGGCGAGCGAGGAGCGATTTCCCAGCTCGTGCGCGAGAGGGGGCCGGCGCGCCCCTCGCGGAAAACGCGGCGACGGCGTAAGCGCGGCCCACGGCGCGGGCGGGGAAAACTGCAGCGCCGCCAGCCGCCCGCCGCCCGCCGCCCGCCGCCGCCCGCCCCGCCGCGCACGCCGCGTACTGCACGTTGCACTCTTACAATTTCTAATGATATAAATAATTGTTATATTGTGAATATTAGAAAAATAAAGAAGTTTTGGCAAGAGAAATAATCGAATCTCCATTAACGTTCCTCCGGAACATTATCACGGGTTAGGGTTCAAACAAGAGGTCCACAAATAAATTATTATAAAAATGTACTTAATTATAAAATTGTAATGTACTTAAGTTAAACGGCATAATTCACACATTAAATTACTGCCAAAAGACCACACTTAAATTTGCAAATTTATATTATCTTTAATAATATATTTAAAATAACTTAAAGTTATAAGAACCTTAAGCTGCCGAAATAGAGGACGCTTACCTTACCTGTAATATTACACTGTAGGTATATTATTAGGTACTTTATTTACATTATCATAATAAACGTAAATATTCCCTGAACGTTTCCTATGTAACTTTCAGACATAAAGGACCCATTTACTAATGTACTCGTATATTGGTTTGTAAAAGTATTTATTAGAAAATCCAAATTGGCATAAAGCCAAAGGAATATTTTACATACACAAGAACTAGAATCTTGTATGCAGAATCGAAATATTAAGGATTGCAGAAATCAAGACGCATTTAATATCTGCATAAGTACCCACACACGACATAACAAATTGATAAACAGATAGAAACCATTTATTATTTCTCATATGAATTATTTACATTTGTATATTATTAATGATGCATATTAGCTCTCTTAAGGTACGAATAGGCTACTACAGAAATTCCGACATAAATGTCAGACATTAATGTGTCCTACTGTTTTCACTTGTATGTTTTTTTTCAATAGTGTCTATTTGTACTTACAAAAAGCGGTGGTGGTGGCTGGTGAAAATGTCAAAACAGTGTCGTAGTCTACTCGAGCCACTACTTTAAAAATATTTATTATTTTCATTTTGTTTTAAAGGAACGGTAGTAATAACATGTTTGTACTTTATTTATTTATGAGTACCCAAGTAAAAATAGATTTTAAAAAAATATAATTATGAACTATATAAAATAAACTTTGACTTGAATGACTCATTCATTAAATCAATACATATAATAAAAATGTAACTGATCGCTGTCCGTGCTTGGGAGATATAAGAGAAAAAATATTGAGGGCATTTATTAATATAATAAAAACCGAACAAGCGTGAGCCGGGCTCGCCCACCGCGGATTCTGTAGAAAAATTGGATGTCTCGAGATTTTTCTGAAATTCATGCTTAGGTTAGCCAGAGCCCTTTCGTTTGATACATCATCTACCTGTAGTATCTAGCTGCCAAATTTCATAATTCTAGGTCAACCGGAAGTACCCTATAAATTTTGATTCCCTTAATAGTGTCGAAATACGCGTTCTTTGCGATATAAATGGCCATATTTTTTTTAAGAAAATGTAAACATACGATTTTTTCAGGAAATCGAGGAACCGTAGTTTTATTTTGAAACAGAAGTTCCTGAGAAGAGAATGAAGAGAGAACAAACCGCTTCAGCTTTAGAGATTTCTGGAAGGAGGAAGGAGGACAAAAAATTAAAATACTAAACCTCAATATATAAGTAGATAGATAGGTACTGGAAAATATTAATGCAAATTATTATACACATGAAATAGGCAGCGTCTGCGCGTCATTCGTTCATAGAGATCAATTAAACCGCAATCATGTCATTGTTCTGAACGTGTATAAACTAATAAATTAACTTGGCATGGTGTTATGCGTACAAAGTCGCCGCGGCCAACTAAACATAAAATATCATTCATATAATAATACGTAGGTAAATGGAATTCCCATGAATATAAAGAATGCAAGCAATTTTAAACGTTCACATACAAGTATAGCCTCATTTATAAAATTAAACTTAAATAAAGGCAAAGTCCATGGAATTTTACATTGCAATAAACAACTTAGAAGATTTATATCAGTGAGATCTATTAGTTAATACTTAGAAAAGTCATATAGGTACCTACAGAGTGCTTGCGCTTGGTTAGGTTTTTATTAAACACATAATATCTTTATTTATACTGTAATCTTTTATCTATGTAATGTATACTGTATTGAAACAGTAAAAAAAGAGTCAGTACCTCTATCAGTCAGTCTGTACATTGAATATACTTATTTACGAAAAAGCAGTGTAAATCTATGATTTTTAAATTTTTTGTTTGTCTGTTTGTTCACGCACATCTTTTGAAGTAGGTGCTGTATCAATTTAAATGAAACTCTTTTTGTTATGTAGCTGTTAGGTCTTTACAGGACCTACGCTCTCTGTTCAGCATTTTCTATTGGTGTATGTATAAATTAAAGTGGGTAGTATATATTTATTTTAGTTAAGTCATGAATTATCTACTATTGGTTAAGGTGCGAGATAGACATCTTTTATACTTATAAAGGGTATGCTTTAATTTTGTTAGTCTGCTCTTATTAAGCGGAGATACTGGCAATGATTGCCCACTGTTAGTGGACTGTAAAAGCGGATTCAAATTTCCACGATATTAACTCCTTCAAGAAATATATTTCCAAATTTTGGAAAATATGAAACTATAAGTATATGGCAATTGTTTAATTAACGTATGTAACAAAGGTGAAAAGAAAAAATAGTTTAAAGGGGCAATAAAGTAAGATTGTAGGTTAAAGTCTACTGAAATTTTAAATAAGCCTATTTTTGATTATAATACCTATATCTATTTAATATTACTAAGAAAAATGCTCAGAAATGGAAACCCAATGATCTAGTTTAACATTTTGATAATACCTAGTATAAAGATGATAGTTTGCGAGGACATGTGGATGGTTCCTCTCTCACGCAAACACTACGGTACGATCGGATTTTATTTTACAGTTTTGTAGCTTAGGTATACTCGTATGTCAGAATAACACAAAGACTATGATTTATTTAAAGTTTTAATATACCAACAAGTTTACGCGGGCGAAGCCGCGGGCGGGACTCTATAAGTAGCTATTAGGTAGGTAGATAAATTGGTTAGTGAATAAATCAAAAATAAAAATTTCGAAAATAAACTATATATATTTTGTAAACCTTACTTACTTTTCCCTACAAGTTTGACTTTCAATGATAATATTGGTGATTGTAAAGTATGGTATCTATTAAATAATCGTCCTTGGATATTTTGATAAAGATTAAAATGATAATCATAATATATTATCAATTTTATGTATAGAATGAAAGTAAAAAAAGTAAATATACGGAGGTTTAAGTATATTTATGTATTAATAATACTGATTAAATATTACCGCAGAAAAAAATGCTTTTAATTAACACCATTTTATTAGCTTAGCTTGTCTCTATATAAAAAAAAATCTCTATTTTAAAACTATACTTACCGTTCTTTAGAAAAGGTTCGTTTTTAGAAATTTTGACGTGTTCAGATGAAAGTACATAAAATATTTTATGAAATTAACCTGACCTCCTCGCCAGACACACTAGAATAACGATAAAATTTAAAATTTTGAATTATTTTTTTTAATTATTAAGTAGATACCTACTTACGAGTCCTCTCGTATATGTAAATATACTATCATATTTAACCCTTTTAATTCTGATGCTTTGTTTTCCAATATAATTTTTTTTGATCACATTTTATTATAATTATATTATTAGCGGCATTCCTAGAGGACCTAGAATTGTTATTTTCAATTTTTGCCTATTTAGTTTGCATTGCATACTGGATGACTCACCAGAGTGCTATGCTTTGTCTAACAAAACCGAATATGTGTATAAAATTTTAAAATATTTGACTATACCTACGTGACGATGAGACCGATCACGTACTTTATTGTATGCGTCTTGTCAGCTTGTGTCTTACTTTGCAAGTATATCTTAGGATGTTTGGATCCGTCGGGTTCCTAGGACAATCTGTATTTGTCCTCCAATTATATAAGTACCTACCTAATAAGTAACAAATTCTAACAGATTCTTTCCATTCCAGGTCCCCATGAGTTGGTGCTGGAGTCATGGAAGAATGAATACCTTGGCTACCGTAGCCCCAGCCTGTGGCGATCGAGGTGAAGCACCGTGAGCTTTTAGTGGGTAGTGTGGACGGACTACATCTGCCCATTCACGAGTCCCACATAATCCGCTCGAGTCGGGCGGCATACCCGTAAAAGTTTCCGCTCGATAAAAAAAGGTGTGGGTACCTTTGAGTACCTACCTACCTTTAGAAACAAAACTGTCTTTGCATAACAATACTTTCAACAGCACCGTTGTTACCTTAAAGCAGTTGATTTTAAAGTAGATTAACTATGAATCTTCTTACATTTTAAAAAAAATCACCAAAAATATATCTATTAAATTAAGTATATAATACTAACCTAACCTATACGCAATTTCTGTGTAGTAAAGTAACACTTAAGGTAAACAAGTAATCTATCTAAGAAATTTTTAAAATGTAAAAAGATAAAAAAACAACGTTACACGAACATACATATCTGTTCAAAACTAAAGTCCAGTTTGTTTAGCTTTATCATTGTACTTACCGCAGTCACTCGAATGACAAGACGTATACTGCGATTTCCAAACACGATTATAATGACGAAAACAAATAGAACATCACTCTGTCTTCAACAAATCGAACTATTTTTTTACGCGAAATGATGACATCTCCTATTATGGTAACGTTAACTCTACTTAACACTACGTTCCCTCTGTCACCATGCTGTATGCAGGATATAAGGTGAAGATGATTTATTTTGACTTTACTTTTTTTCATATGTAATTTTTTTCCTGTAACACTAACATTGTTTTGTTTTGTTTTTAATTTGCTACAATTTCCGACTCATAGTCAGCAAGCAGTACACCTATAGTAAGAAATGATACAACACTCTTAGCCTATTTAAAGAAAGTGTGCTGGTGGAAGAGTTGAACGCCATACTTTGTATTACCAATTTTTCAATAATTCCCGGTGGCGATTTCACAGTATTTTTTCATAGTTATCAATATCATCGTTACGCCGCATTAATAGGGGAAAAGTGTGAAGATAAATATCATCATTACTAAGCCAGTGTAATCACAGATTAAATCTAATAAGATTAATCATTTTGGTGAACATTTACATATATTTTTTTGTTAAGAAATATAATTATGGTTGACGTATATACTAGTGTCGTCTTCTTAAATCAATTAAGTAATTAAGTCCTTTATCACACACTTCATCTGACAGTAGTAGCGACGAATGTGGGTTCTATTCCCACGCGCAGGCAATTATTTGTATCTTCTTGATCTGGTAAGACAAAATAAAATATTGTAGCGATGAATAGTGCTGTTGGCAATTTCCAGAAAATATAGGGCTTGGACCTATAACTTTTTTATACATAAATAATATTCGATCGGAGATTAGGAATTATTATACCACCAATAACTTCTGAATATATGACCTAAACCTTGGATTCTATAATGTATCTATTATATTTATGGAAATTCAATTGAATGTCTCCTACTTCATTGTCATATCATAATAAATAAATATTGGTCTATTTTTAATAATGCTTTTATATAATAATGTATAATTATGCTATCAATTAAAATAAAAATACGAGAGAATATTGAATTAACATGTATAGTACATGTTTACAATTTTGATTATTAGAGATCAAAAACAGGTTTAACAAGCATAGGATTTTCAAGTAAAAACTAAATTTGGTGAGGATATTTTATTCCATAATACAGCATTAAGACAAACCGGAATGTCACATTTCGTTTTCCATTGAATCATCTTGATTTTCATAAAAATTAATTAAAAAAAAATCTCCACCACACGCCACATAATCATATCCTTAAATTGTGTTTAATAATTTCTTCTAAATTATTATAAAAATGCTAAGTTATAATTAATTGTGTAAGAGCAGAGTACCACCGAAGAGTTCTGAGCACAATCGCACGTTACTTCAATGACACCATGTCAGTAATACATATACCTAAATTAAATCTCGGGTCGTCATGAGAAGTCAACTTTAAATGCAAGTCGTCACGACGCCGTCCTACAAGGTCGCTCCGATCGGTTTCGAGTGTTAAATACATAACAGCTTACTCTATCTAGTTAACTTCCGTAAAAATAAACTATCATAATACAATAAGTCGTTCGCATCAAACGAATATACACTGAATACGCACTGAATATGCTGTACGTGCACACGACTGCAGTTGCCATCGAAACACAAGTCAGTCACAGAGCGATGTGAATAGTGACATTTAATTTAAAAAATAAAAATAAAACCCCCGTTACTTCTGAAAGATACTTGTAAAAAAATGCACTTAATAAATAAAACATCATAACTAAAATAAACTAATAGTAGTAAATAAATGGCTTGAATTTGAATAATCGAAATCGATAAATAAGAATTAACTAAACTAATAAACGTTGTATTAGTAAGCCGCGTATTAGACGGAACCAGCTTGTGGCAGTTGGTCGATCGCAAATATAGATTTACGACGCGATAACCATTGTTTGAACTAGGTCACGTACCCACCACGGGCGTCGCTAGTAAACCAGTGAATCAAACTCATGAAGTGAATTAACTTTAAATACTTTATTACGACAACTTATTCCACAATATTATAGTATACATATAAAACATGTTACGGTGTGATCCACTTCATCACGAGTCAGCTACACATGTTCCTATCCACATCACAATGCGATTAATCAAATGTACAGTTTCATATTTCGTTTAGATAAATATAAACACAAAAAAAAATGTAATTTTGCAATAACTTTACACACTATATTTGTTCGACGTCATCAGAGATCGAACAAACAACGCAATCCCATTGACTATTACCATTGCACCACAGTACAGGCGTGACCCCTCGTTTTGTACAAATCAATAGATAGATATGGATATCTCAATCGTCGGCAGGAGGAAGAGTCGCGAGTACTAAGCGCGGCAAGCGTGTTGGGTATGCGATGCGAGCTCGGTCGACGGGTGACGGTAGTACATAAATTTCGCACATACATTGTATTTATAGCAAATAAAGTGAACATATCTTAAACCATAGTCTCTTTCAGTAATCAGATAAGTCTGTGGGAGCACAGGTTAGCGGTTGGCGTTCTTGAGTTGGTTGGAGAGCCAGTCCAGCCCCTCGTAGAGGCCGTCGCCGGAGGTGGCGCAAGTCGCCTGGATGTACCAGTTGCGGTTGCGCAGCGAGTGCAGGCCCAGCTTGTCCGTTATCTCCGCTGCGTTCATGGCGTTCGGCAGATCCTACATATTAAAGGACATGTTAATAATAATAAAAGGAAATGTTTACAAGTGAAAGAAACAAGGGTTCATCTTGTTCATATAGTGTATATTTATAATTTTAATTTAAGATAATCCTTTATTCTGTTATCCTGCAAACCTCCGCTTTTGACATGTCTTATTGTAGTGTGTTTATTATGTTTATGAATTAGGGGATAATATTTTATATGTATGTATATTACACATACTATTATTACTTTTTTATATCTCCTAAACTAAAAGGTTGTCTGGAAGAAAGTATTAATTATTTGTGCTTTGAAAAATTGTCTTTTGTGCTTTTGTGTTTACCAACTGGATTTTTTTCTTTCCTTTTGTTTCTTTACATTAATATAAGTTTTGTGTGTATAGTAAAGTGTATAAATAAATAAACAAAAAATAAAACATATGTTTACAATTAAAAACATAAAAAATCTGGCATAGGAAACAAAATATGTATATTATAAACTTATAATTTAGGTTCCCACATCTACAGACTAATGACTCATAAGTACATCCTTTGGCCTTCATTGTTTAGATATCTATGCTACCATATAACAAGACATGAAAACATTCTCACAAAAAAAAAGAAATATTTAGAAACTAATAAGATTTACTATGTTGCAGGTTAATTTATTTTTGTATTTGTTATAAAAAAAACTATTACTTCTTGCATACAGTGTTTACCTTACATATGACTGTACAAAATAGTCTTAAAACATATATTTTCACTTCTATTGCATAACAATTGTAGGCAAACAAAATAAATATCCAATTCTTTACATAACCTTATCCATTTCACATGGACTCATACAGATATACTTCATTAGACAAAATGATTACCTGTTTGTTTGCAAAGATCAAAAGTACTGCATCCCGTAACTCATCTTCACTTAACATTCTCATGAGCTCCTCACGCGCCTCGCCGATACGCTCCCGATCATTACTGTCTACTACAAAGATGAGACCCTAAAAAAAAAAAAATTTTTCTTGTCAAAATTAAAAATATCAACAAATTACAATGGTACAAATTACAACAAAAAACAATGGTTGCAATTTTAAGAACAGTTGAGACTATTATAGATCAGCAACGCAGCATCTGACTGTAACTCCATGGTTAAAGGTTTGATTACTACTCTAGGAAATAAATTATTGTCGTTTTTCTTGCTCTGGTAACAAATAAAGCAAGGCGTAGAGTTTCGAAACTCATTACACAATGTCTAGAAAATAACGCGTAAAATCGGAACTAAGTGCCTTAACACTAGGTTTTGTGCCTATTCTGATATCTGTGCAGGACACAGCGTAAAAATAATGTAAAAAGTAACACAAGAGCCATTTTATTTAATAAAAGTTTAAGTCATTTACTCATCCGTGGCTTATTTTTAAGATTGCTATAACTACTTTTTTTTAAAGTAGTAATATTGTGATATAATATAATATGCAATATAATTAAAAAGTAGACTGTACTTTTACAGAAAATATCATAAGTTTATTTACAAATAAAAGCTTGTAATGATTTAGATTCTGTAATAAAGTAATGGTGGAATTAATTGCAATAATAAATGTTATATCTAATTACATATTGTGAATTAAAACATATGTGCAACATGTCATTACAATATGTTATTCATTAGTGTGAATTCGTTAATACTAAAATTACCTTTCAAGTAGGTAAGGAAAGATCCAATATCTAACCTACCAGTCTTGTAAAATTAGAAGAAGTATGTTATAAAATTAACAATGAATTTTTTGCAATTGCAATAATTTGCAGTTTTAAACGGGAATACAGTTTTTAAATTTTAAGTTGTGACAAAAGCCTAAAACTGGATTATAATATATATTATGTTATGTATATGTTTTATAATTTCTTTTGTTTGTATTGGTGTTGTTGAAGTTAAAATAAATAAATATATCAAATGAAATTATCTGACAACACCTAATTATATAATATAAACAACAACAAACAATTTAAATATTAAATTGAACAGGAAAAAAAAAATCATAAAAAGTAATAAAACTAATATTAATTATAAATATAAAAAAAATACCTGTGTGTTCTGGAAATAATGCCTCCACAGTGGTCTGATTTTATCTTGACCGCCTACATCCCACACAGTGAAACTGATGTTTTTGTATTCTACAGTTTCCACATTAAATCCTGAAATCATTAATTATACATAAACATTTTTATAGTTATTAGCTAAATGCTATATTTAGCAGGGTAGGCAGAGGGAATCTAACACACTTATTATCACTTTCAACCCAATTTTCAAGATATTATGAGTTGAGTGGTAGAACTCAACACACAATGCATACTTGTCTTATAACTAGAGCAAATATCTGAAAATAATAAATAATAACTAATCCTGTTAAGTGGGAATCTCACTAAAAACCTGTTGTATATTATTCATTAATGTTATACATTATATTAATCTTATCTATCCATAAAATATTATTTTTATATTAACAAAATTTTAGATTTTTATTATATACAAGTTAATAACTGAATTATTCATGTAACATTATATATAGGAACAGAAACATTTAAATTTATGTAAAAATATATTACAATGACACACATTACAAAACTTATCTCTTAATCATTTCATCATCACTGTTAAACTTAGAATATGGACACTTTCTCTTTGATATTATGAAACTATGATTTGTTACCAATATATCTGTAAAGCTTTATATTTCAAAATTTTAACAAAAACTAAGTATTAATATTATTTGAAAGTATTTACTTATCATAATTTATAAAAATATATGTTTATTACAATTTCAAAGTTTTAAATTTCAACATGAAAAGAATAACTTACCAATTGTGGGAATTGTCGTTACGATTTCTCCTAATTTAAGTTTGTATAAGATTGTGGTTTTACCAGCTGCATCAAGACCCACCATCAATATTCTCATTTCTTTTTTGCCAAATAGGCCTTTAAATAAATTTGCAAACATATTCCCCATTTTGCTGTTTTTTTATTTCCCTGAAAGGTAATTTAAACTATTATGAATACCTCACTATTCACATTTTCTGACTCATCCATCACTATACGTTACTATAATCAATGATAATGACATGGCAAGTCGTAGTTAGAATTCGACATAAAAATGTTTTATAAATAATATAATCAACAATAAGTAAGTTTATTACAATATAGAAAAAGGATAAAAATTATTGATGTTACTATTACATACCAAGTTACAGTATTGCGACTTAAGACAAAGATTGGTGGACACCGCTGTTAATAATTCTGTTAGGGTCGCCACCCAGGGTTTGTTTCACAGAACAATTATAAGTATAACCAGAATTATTTTTAAATTTAAAGCTATTTGTAACAAAAAAAGCGAACTTACGTTTTTTTTTGAAGCAAATATATGTAATATGTAGTAAAAACGTTTCAATCCACTGAAGTCTCTACTATTCGCTGGATGTCAAAATGGCGGCGAACGTGGAAGTTGTTCGTGCCTATGCCACGTATTGGCAAAAGTGGCCAGCTATAAAATATCGATTTAATATTTTTTATATAATATTCAGATTGTTTTTAACTGTAACCAATATGAGTATTAATCATTTATGTATTGACATTATTTTAAATACTACTAAGAATGGAATGATTTAAATTTCATGTCGAATTATAAGCACCAATATTATACTATAAGCTTCTAATATATACTAGGATCCGCCACATGAGGTGCACGGCGGTTGGAGCTGAGCTAAGCTATATTGCCCAAAATTTATTGCGAAATTTTTGCGACATTTTCCGTTTTGTCCGCACGCGCAGGGTTAGGTTAGTTAAAGTTCAATCTGTGCGTGTGAATTTCAAAACGTTCCACAGCATTACAACGAAACACACTTTTGACCAGTGAGAGCTGCGCTTCGCTGAGCTCAAAAATTTATAACAAAATCCTAATATAGTATAATCCTAATATATATAGAATATTACCGTACATGGTATGTAGATTTAATTAATAAAGATATAACTCCAGAACTCTAGTTGTGCGTTGTTTCTGATTCACTCCATTGAATTGAATGGATCACTCCATTGCATTGATCCAAAAATGCGTGCTATATCGAATAGCTTAGTATATATGATATCTTTTTTTATTTTCAAAATTATGCTTATGATATAAAAAAAAACTTTTGGTAGATAGATAGATAAAATTCTTTATTGCATACACAATTTATAAATTATAAGTACAAAAAAAAGAGGAACTACAATATAATTTGAAATTGGATGCATTATAAAAATTAAACTAAAAGTTAAAAATATTTCTATTGACCCCTTTTAAGTATATAATTTCCAACAACGTTAGTGACATTCATATAATTTGAAGTTTAATTATTGTGAACTGTGATTTGTGGATTATCTTTATCTGTTTTCTTTGTTTCTGTTATCAAAAGCAAATCTCAAAATACATAGCATAAGTTCCCCTAAAATATATTTTTTAACTCTAATTTCTGTTTTTAATAATATGCTAGTGATTATTAGGGAAAAACAAATACCTTTGTTTTCAATTGTCTTAAAATACTTGATGTTTAAATAAAAATATGTCTAATTATCATTATCTACAAAGTTGGCTTTCAGAACCACCAAAATGTTCAGTTTTTAGAATTAATAAATTAATGAAATTTGATTGTAATGTGCTTCAAATTTGCTTGCAAAATGTATGTATGTTGTAATTTTAATATAATAAGATGCAAATTTCATATGTGAATTTTTATACATAACTATAACCTTTATAGCAAAAAAAGCACTTAAACTGCACAACTACCCCTAAATTTTATTTCTTGAAATCGGACTGTATTATTATTGAGCAATGGCCTGAGGAAATTGTACAAGATACATCAAGAAATAAAATCATCGTTGATTCTCTATGTGCAGCTGCAGTTTTGAGAGGAGCACATGTATATGCCCCTGGTGTATTGGGGCTATCTACAAGTAAGATTCATATATATAAACTATTGAAAGAAATTATATTTTCAATTCTAAACATTCATTACAATAATATTATGTATAAATTTGTCATTTCAGATAGTAAAATCAATGAACAAGTTGATATTTATGGTGATATTGATGGCCAGTGTAAGAGAGGCCTAAAAATAGAGTATACTGGAAAAAAGACTTATGTGGGTACTGGTTACCTAAAAATGGTCCGCTATGAATTATTTGACAAAGGAATACAACCAAAGTAAATAAATTTTATAAAGCATTAAGTATATGAAATATTTTTCAGGCGTTACCATACATGTTGTTTTCGACATAGTAAACCGAAACAATATTGTTTAATTATAGTGATATTTTTCAAAATAGATACATTTTATATTAATATGTATCACCATTGGAAGCTTTGTTTAAAACTGAAATAAATGGATAAATAATAAATTAAATACTCCTTTTTGTCTTGCGAAAAGCAAGTACTTGATAATATATCAAGTATAAAAATCCCCCTTTTTACGAAGATGAAATGTGGGAATGCTGGTATTAAGTGTTATAGACACTAGATTTTCTCCATCTACCCTGCATAATGCAGGATATATAATATAAAAAAAAATCATATTTTTAGTGGTATTGCAGTTCATACATTACTACCAGCATCAAGATTGCCAGTAATAAATGAATCTATATACCCAAGAGGACAGGTTTTATTACAAAATCTACCTTCAATTATAGTGGGATGGGTTGTTGATGCTAAGCCTTTTGAATACATTCTGGACATGTGTGCAGCACCTGGAAATAAAACCACTCATTTAGCAGAAATGTCTAACAATGAGGTATATTCTTACAATTTTATACATTTATTAAAGGCTTCATAGTAGTGTATCCTGCATATAGCAGGGTCATCAAAGAGAAACTAATGTTAAGAGAGTCTGTTCCTAATTTTCTGACCAATTTTTAAGACATTATGTGTAAGGCAGTGGAGACATTTTATGTTGCTTTGCCCTTTCAGGCTATCATAATTGCAATTGACAAAACTGAAGCAAAAGTTAATAAAATTAAACAAACATGCGAAACACAAGGTGTTAAATGCGTCACCACATATGTACATGATTCTACTAAATGCCATTGCGATGAGAATAACAGTAAATCACATCCACCATTTTCATCAAATATGTTTGACAAGGTTCTTTTAGATGCACCTTGCAGTGGGCTAGGGCAAAGACCTCAGTTAAACTACAAAATGTCACCGAATATGCTTAAATCTTACAAATATGTTCAGAGGAAGTTATTTGATGTGGTAAGTGTTTATTTACTTGTCATTTTTTATTTTAGCGCGCGTATAGTAAGCGCGGCGTTGAGTTCTGCCAGTCAACATGCAATGCCTCCAGAATTCGGAAAGTGGGGAACGGAGTGTCTTAACAGATTCTTAGGTTCCCTTTGCCTACCCTGCTGTGTGCGGGATACAGCCTGAAGGTGATAAAAAAAATAATTTTGTCCCAGGAAAGAATCCCTTGATTCGAGATCGAACTCACGACTATCGCGTTTACATTTAGACATTGCGCCGGTATTCGTTTAATTTTTAGGCAGTAAATATTTTCAGGCTGTTAAAGTATTAAAAGTTGGAGGTAAATTAGTATATAGTACTTGCACCGTAACGGTAGAAGAGAACGAAGACATGGTCTCATGGGTGTTAGACAAATATCCATGCTTAAAACTTATCTGCGCAGAACCGTTACTCGGCGGTCCGGGACTTCCAGGTGTAGGCCTATCAGACGAGCAGAGGTACGACCATTTCTATTCATTATTATATTTTAATTTCCGAGGCCATGGCGTACGGACACAAGTTTGCGACCAATGCACCGTTGTGGGTTTAATCCCCACTCAGCAGGATGAAATATTTAATATTTTTCTTTTCCCCATTCACATCATATGCCTTACAATGGCTGACAATGGTCAGAAGGAGGTTGCTGTTATAGCCATAAGATCCAATCTTGTACGTGTTTGTGTTATTTAATTATGTGTGTCATGTCTCTTCTTATGGGTGTACACTGTACAATATATTTTTTAAATTAATTAATAAAAAGGAAGAAAGAAACATTTATATAAATAATATTATACCAATCTTTATTTAATTGAACATAGAATAAATAAACAGCAACAATAATCATAATAATGAGATGATTTTTTTTATATATATTTTTTATATTTTTAAATGTATTTTTTTATATAATAATTTATATTTAAAAATGTAAAATTGATTCACTAATGTAATAAAAGTATATCGTGTGAGATGAAAATATTAAAAAATATATATTTATTTGACTTAACACTGAACACAAATGTATTTTCCATTATACCCTTCACCATTAATAAGATATAAATATTTATGTTAGTGAAGTAACTATTTTGTTTAAACAATATTATAAGGACGTTCAAGTCATATAAAAGCTAATACAGCAATATTATTTAATTAAAAACGAACATTTTTCAGAGTGATGGTACAACGTTTTGGCCCAGAAGATGATCCATTAAGACCAGTTGATGAATTATATAAAAGTACTATAGGTTTCTTCATAGCTGCTTTTACAAAAGTAACAAATCATAAGTAATGAATCAATTAATATTATTTATATTTAATACATTTTTATACTATGTGTATAGTTTATTATTTCTTTATCTTGTCGACTCGCGCCCAGGTGCCACTTTCAATTGTCAGCAAAATTTCTCTTTTTGATATTTGAAATGGATAAACAGTTTTTGGACACATCGTAAATTTGAAATTAGTTAGCAAAGATACAATGGCTGATTTTGAAACGATCATAGTGAATCTGCGTCCTGAAAGGTAATAAAAAGTGAGAGGTAAATATGAAAATGTTACATTAAAAAACCAGCTCCTGCAGGGTAGGTAAACTTAATGTTAAGTCACTGAGATCTCCACGCACCGCCCATTTTTGAGATATTGCATGTTCCCTCTGCCTATCCTGCTACGTGCATGAAGCTAAATAAGTGAAGCTAGTTTTCTTTAATTTAATTCTTAGATCGTATTTGCATTTAATTTTTAAGATTCCGTACTTTTTAATCCAAATCCGTTTTTCTTCTTCGTTTCAATGATTGGAGAATTCATATCATATTTTGCCAGTATTTAGCCACGAAAGAATCCCTTAAAAAATCACTTTGTTGTCCGTCTGTCTGTCTGTCAAAAGCCATTATCTCGGGATATCGAGTTGAAATTCAAATCATATACTCAAATCTACGGCCCCATGATTTCCCGAAAAAAACGTATTTCTACATTTACTTAAAAAAATATATGGCCGTTTATATCGCAAAAAACGTATCTCAACTCAACATTCATAGGGTACTTCCAGTTGACCTAGAATTATAAAATCTAGCAGCTAGCATCTACAGGTAGCAGCTCCAGGAGCTACGGGAAAAAATCTGAAAACTATACATTCGTGTTTAAATCCTAAAAATAATACCTTTAAATAAAGGGGGACAAAATTTGGTATTAAAACCGCTAGTTCAGGGAAGGTTATCAGATGAAATGGGTCTGTCTAGGCTATGCCTGAATTTCGGAAAAAGCTCGAAACCTCCCATTTTTGTACGGAACTCTCTGTGGGAGAGTCCGACTCGCGCTTGACTGGTTTTTTTATAATATCTAACGATTATCGTCAGATATATTGGCATTATTAATAATGATCGATAATTCTTTAAATATTTCTTATTTAAACTATTGTAATACTTATGAAGTTATTATGAAATCGTGACGAATATATTCATAATTGTAATATAACGTATACACTTTAATGTTATACATTAAAATGTTATAGCTACACGATTAATATTTAATATCATAACCAATTGTAATTTATAATTAAAATAATCGTGACTACACTTGACTCGCTAGAATATAATTTTTCAATTTAATTTAATGTACATTATAGGTACAAATATAAATAATAATTCTGATTTTATGATTAAATAAAGTCATAAAAATATTTATATAACAATATGTATACTATATTTCGTGTTACAAAAAAAATTCAAAATCTTTTTGAAAGCTGGAAAGAAATTGTATACAATTATGTATTAAATCGTAGACGTAGATGAGCAATTCCGATTCTTAGGTCGAGATCCGAATCCTAAGCGGTCGTTGCCATGTACCTATACGTTCGCTACCGCCGCCGCATACCACTGGATAGTTGTTAGCAATATATTGCTACGCGGCGGCGTTGTGTGCAGAAGCCCTAATGCGAGCCCTAAAATATATGACCATCAGATTAGGTCGCACTGAAAGACAAAGTTCCACCAGCCAACACGCAATGTCTGGCAAATCGCGGGGAAAGTGTATGCAGAGCTTCGAAACTAGGTTACCTGTCTGCCTACCCTAATCCTTATAAGTTACACCTATAGTAATTGAAGAATTTTAAGTACTGAAAAGAGACTAAGAATTATATAGGGAGAACAAGCGTTAAGTTGAAAATTTAATGTTATTACACAATTAATAACATACCAATGCAACCTCTCGGTCCAGATCCGAATGCTTGGAAAGCGTGTGGCATTTTATCTAATTTTCCGTTCTTCATAAACCTGTCGAGTAGTCAAGTTGGCAAATTCAAATAATAACTGAACTCTTTTAAGAACATACTTATATAGATATAGAAAATTTATCTATATTCTAACATAAGTCTAATTATAACTAATGTCTAAAAGAAATGCATTCAATAACAAAAGGTACGAACTATAAGTAGTACAGATGTAAGAAATATTAGTAATAAGTAATAATAGATAAAAAAACCTGTCGGGTTTGAATATATGGGGTTCGGGGAATATGTCGGGGTCCATGTGCAGGCCGGACACGGGTATGACCATGACGTCGCCCACGTTGATGCGGATGTCGGTGCCCGGCATGACGTAGGGCTTGCAGCACTTGCGGTCTACGCGCGGCACCGGCGGGTACATGCGGAGTGTCTCTGAAATATACACGTACAGTGCGCGAGGTGTAGGCTGAGCTAGAAAAAAAATGTGTTTACTCTGGCCTGATACGTTGTTTAAGTTAATAAGTAATCTTCCGATTATATCGGTAACAATAGTGTTTTCTTTTTTTACTGCTTGATCACGTACATTTTTCCATTCGTGCACAGTGATAGTGCCAACTTTATCTTTCACTTTTAATAAATCGAACACAAAACACTCGAGGAAATGAAATATTTATTTAAATTTATATTGCCATTTCTTCGCACTGCTGTCGAGGCAAAAGCGAAGAACGGAGTGTCTTAACACTAGGTTCACTCTGTCTACCCAGCTGTGTGACAGAACAGGTAGAACAGCAGCGTGAAGCTGATTTAATATAAAAAAATAAATATTTGATGTTGCTATCAGTACTAGAAGTGTAGACCGGTTGTAAAAAAAACAGCATTAACTAGTTTAGGTCAAGCAAGTAGCTACACTATATATTATATGAATACGCACACTATTGCATAGATCAACTTAGAACTCGCGGGCTGTACATCGTGTTATATACCTTTACTCAATAAAATTATCATTCTTATTTACTTGGTTTTACAGTAGGTATGTTAATAATTTATAACCTTAATAACTTATAAAAAATTGTTACAATTATCTAAAATAATTAATATTTTTATATTACATATTTCTATAATTCTAATCTATAGTTATAGATTCTTTTTTGGCCTAAAATAAAAAAAACTACGTACCGTTCAAAAACGATTCCAAATAATCTAGCTCGAATAGTTGATCGTAAGTTACTTCTTTGCCCTTAGTAACGTCTAATATGTGAGCTCTCAATTTGTCCTGCATTTCCGGATATACG